>JAPDSC010025260.1:0-22160 GCA_026290005.1 Latrodectus geometricus
TTGAATACAAATAAAAATCCTATTGAACAAAAAGGTTTTTGTTGTCGCTACCAGGGGAACATGGAATATTTAGTTTCTAATTTAAATTACGATTTACTAAATCTTTTAAAGAAATTCCTGACACTATGAAAAATAATTCAAGAATGCAATTATGGATTGAAAAGAGAATTTAAGAATTACTTTGTTTAGTAATGAAGAAATTCGTGACACAATGGAAAATAAGTCAGGAAAGTAATCATTGGCATATTACCATTACCACGATGGTAAATAGCGAAAACCAAAGACCATCATACTGAGAGGGCTTATATATGTTTGAATCTCCCTAGAGTTTACTGTCTCTTTGCTGATATGTAGTGGCGTTGAGAGCAAGATGCCAACTCGGGTGTCAAATTTTTCATTTAACCACGTTCGAAATTACCAAGGGTTGACTATCTTCAATTGCTTCAATCAGCAGATGTAAAGCACCAAGAAACTTATTGCAAATACTCATCTTAAAACTGTGGACATAAAATTCAAAATTTTGAACAAGAGTGCATTTCTATTATAAAAAGATGTTAGAAACTTGAAAAAAGTATTTGTATTATACATATATTTGGCACTTTGAATTATGCATATAATTTTTTTTTTAATTAAAGCCGTAGATACTACTTTTCCATTTCGGAATTTACTTTTGCCAATCTGTGTTAGTTTATTACCTTTTGAATATAAATTCTATTCTAATTATTAAAACTATCCAAGCACATTACATTTAATACCCGCAAACATTAGATTAAAAATGCAGAGTTGAAATATAAAATTCTAAAAGGCGTTGCTTGGTAAGCACATACTGAAAAGTGAGACCGCTAATTATTAATTAAGTAAAGAGAAGATGGTTTGTTCCTATTTTCAACGAAATAAGGATTTCTCATTGCACAAAATACTGTCGCCTATATCCCGAATTTCATGCGAGTATTATGGCAATTAATTAACACACTAATAACGCTGTATAATCTCTGCGTTTGATATAATAACATTGCAGCTCAAATTTTTCGTCTTCGGGGACCCACTGCAAATTGACACCAGGGATACCGCAAAGTGTTTGATGGAATCATACAGAAGGGAGACGCCCCCCAATGCGCATCAAACCGGAAAGAAGAGGCATTAGAAATTTCCCGTTACGTTATCCCCAAACCATCTTTAATGTAGCAAGAAGCAATGGCATATAGTTTCAGGAATTTTGGCTAACAGCTTTCAGGACTTTTCGGGGAAGTTTTAGGACCCTCTTTAAGACGCCCCCCCCGGCTCCTCTGCTCTTATTATTAGTAGCATAATTCGCGCGTTGACCCCCCCCCCCGCCAGCCGACATTTACTCTCAGACCGTGAATGGCCCCCCATTAAAGTTCACTCCAGAAGATGTGTGCTAAGTCAGGAAGATATTACCGAGATCTTCTGGGTGTGTATGCACTGAGAGGATGATAACGATCGGTTGGCTAGAAGCTCTGGCCTTTAACGGTTTTAAGGATTAACGGCAACCGTACTTCAGGAGAGGATATTTCGCCTTCTGTAGTTAAGACCCGTACAGATTGTTAAACAAGCTATTGAAAGGTTGTGCCCTCCCCCTCCCCGCAACTCGTTCATAGTCGAAGATGGATTGAGTGATATTTTTAACCGAATGGAAGAAATTAATTGTGTGGGAGTTACAATGTCGCTGGAGGAGTGTTAACAACAGATGGTTGAAGCCAAAAATCTCTGTCTGTCACCAACCTGAGGAAATTATTATGATGGAACCAATGAATTGTTACGAAGATGTTTATGATATTGTTCAAGTTTTATGACATAAAGAAGAAAAATAATAAATTTTTTGAGGAAGGTAGCGTAGAATATTAATATTATTCTTGTCTTTCATCAATTTAAATGTGGACATTTAATATTAAATTAATTTATTTATTTTTAAAATTAAGTATAGAAAATTTATAAAAAGTAAAACAGAATCTGAGCATTTTAATTTCTTGCTCTAATGTGATTTTTGATCACGTGGATTTTGTTTGGTAGTGTTTTTTCTATGTATGCTGGGTTTTTTCATACCCGAAGTCTAATTGAATTGACGTCTATAGTTTAAAGTTGATTTCGAACTATTAAGAACATCCATTCCTAAACGGAAGAATCGAAAGCAAGAACTACTGAACTATAAAACCATTGGGGCTAATTATTCAGATGCCAATTCACTTTGAGCAAACTAGTTTCTTAATAAAATTGGGACATAATGTCTTAAGTAAATCTTGAACAAATATCTATACATGAAACAGGAATCGAACACATAAACTTTGAACCAATAAATGACCATTAGGATTTTAATTGGCATGAATGCTTATAGTTTCTGTGTGGTACTTCGAAAATTAAATTGTCTAAAAACCATTCCATTCCAATTGTATATAATTCTATTTTGTATGATGTTTATCCGTTTTAAAAAAATTAAAAATTATTCCTATTGTCATCTTTCTTGTTATTGTGTACAGTGATTCCCGATAAATTCCAAGATATAATATTTCATGAGACTAACATTATTTCTTTCCTGGTTTGATCTGAAATTTCTTCAAAGTTTGATTAAGTTTTTGTTTACTTTTTCCTTTTATACATAATTTTATTTTCTCCAATTATCGCATGCGTATTTCTCTATATAATTTTTTAGAGAGGACTACACAAAAACTTTTACTATCATAAAAATTCCAATTGTATTTTAATAAATTTAAAATACCAACTTTTAGGGTTACTGCAATTAAAATCACGTATAGCTCAACATGGCCTTGTAACAAGACACTGTGTTTCAGAGCGAAAGGTCCAGGGTTCGGTTCCTACCATTCGATTGAACAATGATTGAACATCTATTGAGGGTGCTTGGGAGTTTTCCAAGTCTCCTCCTTTGCGACACGTAACTATGGTCTACGATCTATGAAAAAATTTCTATACAAGGCAATTAAGATTGTGAATACTAAAGAGCTTTATCAAACCGTATGCCGTAAATGTGGTCAAATAATATCTCCAGTCAAAAAAGTTTCTTGTAAAGTTTACATTTACACGTCTTATGTGTGTGATGAACGTCTTCCTGTTAATGAAATATAGCTCATATTTTTTCAAATTCGCGAAATTCACCAACAATAACAGCGTATTATTTTTGTTCATTTATATGTGATTATGATAATTTCATTTGAACTTTCTTCTTCTTACTATAAGAATAATTTTTCATTAATTTTTTAAATTATAAATTGTTATTTTCATTTGTATGGGCTAGTGTTTTCGGAGGTTTATTCTCAGATTGCTAAGGAAAAATTAATGAATTTTCATTTTAATAAATTAATTTGATTATTGAGAAAAATACTGTTGATACTGTGATATAAGTAAGTTTATGCAAATGAAAGAAATTCTACCCTTCATTTAGTTGCAGCAAAATTTTTTTTTAATTTGATAAGTGAAATAAAAGAAATTACGTTTGATTGCTTAAATGTGTATTATTATGAGTGGTGAGAAAAATATGGTTAAACTGAAATAAAAAATTCGTTTAAACTTGACAATTATGGAGTTTTACTGACCAACCACTAATGCGTTACGCAATACTGATGTTATGTACATGTTTCTCGCATGTACTTTTGTCGGAGTTGATGCACGGGAGTTTTCAGGGTTTTCTCCTTTGGAATACATGATTATAACTCATTGTCTATGAAAAAGTCCTCATGGAAATATGATGGAAGCTCAAATGCCCTGCACCAATTTTTAAACTTTTACGTTATCCGCAACAAACTGAGAAGACAAATAAAAATTCATAAATATTGAAAAGTTAAAAAAAAAACTTATTTTTGTTACCTATGTGTGTAAAATATTATAATTAAAGAGTTCAAGACAAGAATTTCACAATCATTCACTCAATTAATACTTCAAGTTCTAGGTATAGTTCTTAAAAATTCATGCAAACTGAATTCTCCAACAGGCATTTGTAAATCATAGATAAAAATACAAATTTGTTAATACAGTTGCCATCTACTAAAAACTAAATTAAAATTGCGTTTTATACGATATCTTTTTCTACAGTTTTAACAATGTGTGTATTAAAATATATTTCTGACGTCTTGTCATTGATTTTCCTATTAATGAGCAATTTTTATTAATGAAAAGAAATGAAAAATTTAGAAAAATAAATAATTGCTTGAAAATAATATGTATTTAAAACACAAAAAAAAAAATATTCTTTAAAACAATCATAAAAAAAAGTGTTTTCAATAATTTACGCCAAAATACCCGCATTCTCTTAACAATTCTTAAAAGTTATTCATACGTTGCATAAAGCCACAATTTTTTTTGCTTTATCCTTCCGTTTGTTAGAAAATTATTTATGGCTAATAAACCTGTTAGAAATGGGTAAAAAGAGTCTCGGTGTCTTAAGAATTAAAAAGTAACGGCATAAATTTAAGTGGTTTCCGTGCCGTTGCCATCTTTTTTTGCACAAATGTTACAATCCAGCTGTCTCATTGAGGATGAATACTCGAAGAGGTGCTTGAGAAAACAAGTTAAATGCGATCGAACAAAGAGTTCTATCGCCGCCATTAAAACAAAGAAAGCTTTGATTGCGTTTTGTAATAATGATTCAGAATTCGGCATTTGTTTTTTTTTCTTCATTTTCTTTTCCCATCATGCACTAGGAAATGAAAGACAATTACAGATAAGCTTTCCGTAATGAGCAATGATTACATGTTTCAACTCCCGTAAACAAAACATTGGTTTTTTGGCAAGGATTTGGCGAAACTCACAGGGGGATTTTATATAAAAAAAAAATTACTATCGACAGCTATAGCAACTAATATTAATTTAATTTTTTTCAAATATTTTTTAAAATCTCTTTGTCTTTTACCTGAGATAATTTTCAGACAGGCGTTTAATGAAGGATGTGTGCACTGATTTGAAAAGATCTTTCAATGATGCTGTAGTCTGCAACAAAGTAAGTATTGTAAACGACGATTCATTAGTGCCCGCGTTTTTATTCTATAATAGTGGCAACTGGCCTCAAAGGAATCTTTTATTTAATTGCTAATGATGTTACACTGGCTTGTATTTCAGCAAAAAATAAAATTAATCATCTATCTTAGCTTTTCATTTGCTTGACTGATTGGTTAGTTAATTATAGTGTTAAAGAACATAACCAGTAAAATTACACAGTGAAAAAATTCTTTAATCAGATAAGAGAAATCTTGTTAAGCCAACAATAAATATAAAACCTAAATTCTGAAGGTAATTATTCAAAGGATGTATAATCATAAATTATTATATATAAATTTCTTATAAAATTCTTGTCGTATCGTCTATTAAGCCGTATTCTAATAAATAAGTATCCTCTTCAAAATTACAAGTGTTTTTGTAGATGACATAGGCCATTTAGAATGCTAATTTAACCTTATAATTAATATAATAAGTTTTATTCACTTCCTTACTATCTTTTTTACAATTATCAGATCACTTAGATGTTGTTTTTTTAATTATATAGTTAGTTTACAGAGTAACGTGACCCGATAAAAAGTTGGCGAATAGTATTCGTTCTTGGCGGCTAAATACACGTGGTGATCAATTTAAAAGGATACATGTTTTTCTTAATGTAATCCACATCTACAATATATATAGATAGGCTTACAACCTCATTAAAAAATAAATTATGTTTATATTTAATATGCAAGTATCATATCTTATATTTTCTGAACGTAAAAATCGTTTTTTAAATATAAATTCGCGTGAACATCATTACTAATTTTTAATTCAATTCGACGCAAATAATTTTAATAAATCTACTAATTTTTCAACGCTTTTATTTTTTTGAAGACTCACTTCGTGGGATTAAAAATGGCAACAAAAAGATTCGTCTATTCGATTCTTTGATTTTAAGGAAAATGCTTTTTTTATTCCGTGTAGAATCGTGTCTTTATGGTAATCAGTTGTGTCTAAATCATCATAAAAAAATACGATATAAATTTCACTCAAAGTTTCTATAAATAACAATATTTTCAAAATGCTGCGTTTCTAAAAGGTCTAAAGATTTGGATCAACATTTAGATCAACAGAAATTTGAACTGTGTTAAAAAGACGTGGAAAGCTTTTACAAAGTTATTTTTGTTCAAGACACGCTTTTTTATGTTTTAATGACGAGATTATATTTTTTCATTAAACATTTTTGTTTTATAACTCTAACTATAATTTTTTTTAATATTTAAAAAAATATTTATTTTTAAATTTTATCATAATTAAAAAAAACATTCCTCAAATCTCAAATTTAAGGACAAAATTGTATATTCAACATTATTGGTGAAAACAATTATTTATTTAACTCACAGACCAATTATAAATAAAATAAAGATACGTACACATGGTCTCAACTGTAACGAAAGAAACAACCACTTTATGGTTAAAAAGAATTAATTTTACAGACTATTTGCGACATATTTATTGTAGATAAAAGTGCTTATAAAAACTAACAAGTTATTAAGTAACATGAGTGCGGTTAGGGTCAAAAGAATCTACAATAAAAAACTCTTTAAATACTTTCATAAATAGAAAAAGTTTCTTTTATTTTATATACGGGTAAAAATATAAATTATTATTTTTAAAATTCGAATTAAATATTTGAAAAATCATGTATACACTACCTTTGGTTCAAATATAAAATTAATTCGAGAGATTCTCCTTTGGACAGTTCTAAACACGATACGTCTGTTTTTTTCACATTCCATTTTTTGATATACGTAAAATTGGAGTTAATAATTTTCTTATAGTATGATTAAGAAATTCTAAATAAAATTTTTATTTCTTGAGATATAAGCTAGGAACTTAAAATTTATAAAAATACATCAATTTCAAAATTTGTGTGAAATCAGATACAGCGACACAATGCTATAAAAGAATAAATAAAGAAAAAATGCATGTACATATTTTATACGGAAACATTACAAAAAAAAAAGGATTTTAAAATCCATGAAGGAAAGATTGCAAAGGCTAAAATGTTCAGAGTGTCATCATTTCGCAAACATAGAAAACTTGGACCAAACAAAACAAATAAGAACAGTATAAACGTCAGGATGGAAATTTAATGGCAATTCGCCAACACACAACGGGCAGCAAGTCCTTAAGTGGACGATCGGTAAGATTTGGACAGTCAACAAATTGTAGATATCTCGAAATAAATAGCTTGACCAAAGTTTCGTACCATTGTTTTATTTTTTTTTTATTCTGTTTCATACATATCTCGTTTGTTTAAAGGATATAGTGCTCTATAAGATGTTATAGCAGCTAAATATAATCTAGGAGAAACAAGCAAAATGGAATTCAACTTATTTTTATTTTTATGATAAAGATTTTTATTTAAGTAGGAATCACACACATTTAATAAAAAATTCTAATTTTTAGTCAAAAATTATGAATTTTTTGAATATTTTTTTTCTACCCAAAAATGCATATTATTTTTATTATTGAATATTAGAATTTGTTGCTAATCTAATAAGATATTTATGTTTCTTATTTCTGATAAAAACAATATCGGTTTTTCTTATTTTTCTTGACGCAAAGTTTGCCAAGCAAATGACATTTTTGGCGTCAATTCAAGGAATACTTGTAAAAGAACAATAACTATCAGAGTTGTAAAATATTTTATTTTGACGTTAGCTAAAATCTCGCTAAAATTGTGATAAAATTTGACCCTGATAAAATTTTCCGCAAAAGATTTTTCTCGGTAATGTATAAAAGTTTTAAATCTATTTCTGTGATTAAACAGAATGGTGATATTCTTTTCATCGAGTTTTTCTAATCACTATCAACGTCATAATCTTTTGCTAAAGAAAAATTTTCTAGAAAAAATTTGTGATCTGGGTATATTAACCATATTTTCAGCTTTTGAATTATTTTGACCTAATCTTTGTAATTAGTTTGTTACTTTTGTAATATATATATACATATATATATATTAGGTTGGGGAAAAAGTAATCCATTATTTTTTCGGTAGACGTCTGTAGAGATCGATATCTCGTCAGGTATCTATCAAATAATTTCAGATTTATGCTCGTTGGAAAAGTGACATTTGACACTAAAATATCTTCTTGCGGTTTATTATTTGATTAATTCAGTTACGAGTACAAGGTTTTAAAAATGGAAGACAACAAACAGAAAATTCGATACATTTTCGTTTTTCTCTTGTAACAGCGAAAAAGATAGCCTAAAGACGGCTAAAATTGTGAAAGGTGCTTATCGTCCTATATAAGACTGAACAACCAGTTACGTACAATTTTTGTTTCGTCGATTCCGTTCGGGTATTTTTGATGTTAGAGATGCACCTCGCATGTGGATACAGCATCGTCGAAAATGTCTATAAAATATCAAAAATGATCGAAGTTAACCGCATGTCAGCAGTCGTAACGCGCAAGACCTAAAAATCTACATGAAAGCTGTTTTAAACCTTTTTACAAAGCGAATCCAAAAGAAGTTACATAAAGTTCACGTAAAAATAATGGATTTCTTTTTCCCCAACCTAATATATAAAACTTAAAACTTTCATTGTCATTAAAAATACTTTTGATAATATTAAATTTTATAAGATAAATTTACAAGATACTTCAAATAAATGCATTTTAAAAAAAATCGTTTATTTTTGAAAAAATTCAGTGTTTTGTTAGACGGCAATATTTAATTAAACTGATGTACAAAAAATTAAATAACATGCTGAGATAAAAATATTTCTTGTTTTTGAAAAAGCTATATTCATTTAAAATAAGCAGAATGGTTCTTTTTAACGTGAAGCTTAGTATGTTGTTCTAAGCATCAGTTCAGATAATTAAGGCAGCATTTTTCATAACAACCTTGCATTTTCTTTCAGTATAGAGCAATTAATCTTGAAGCAATTTTACTAATGAAGAAGCCAGCTTCACCCTCGAATTTTATCCTAAATATTTTAAGATTCATTAGGGTAAAACTGCTCGTGGAATTTATATTCATAGAAATAATAATTTTCAAAAGGAAATATTCCCATTTTTTAAAGTAAATAGGGAATTGCATAAGACAATAATATTTCTATCAAAAATATTATAAAAGAAAGTAAATTACGTAATTTAAAGAACATGGAGTTAACTGAAATGCCACGAGAGATGGGATTATTTGTCGCTCTATAGTCACTTTTTTCACATAAGGGTTGATTGACGAAGACCTATTTATTAAAATGGACGGTAAGCCACTTAAAATCTCCACGTCCAAGGAGGAATCGAATTCATGAACTATTCAACTGAAGTCTAAAGCTGTAATCCTTTAACTACTTTCTAAGCATATTTTTTAACAGCTGTCTCAAACACAAATAGCTGAGTTGATAGCTGAATATGTGACGCGCCGGCTTTCGTTTCAATCATTTGTAGGTTCGATACCCACATCAGATGTAGATGTTTATAGTGGTTCAAATTCCCCTTCAAACTGTAGATCCTGTACTAATAGCTGCCGTGTGAAAAATATGTGATCTTTGAGCAGTAAGCGAACCACACCTCAGAGGTAAAGAAAATGTCTTTTTTGAATTTAGATATTAGCAAATTTAAGAATTTTACTTTTTTAATTTTAAAGCCTCGATATAAAATGACACATTTATAATTTTAATTATATTCTGTACTTAATATGTATACTGAAATTTAGGCTTAAAACTATGCTTTTCATGTTGAACTTAATTTTATCTTATAAAAAAGTAAATAGGTGATAGGCATATAAATATCAAGTGAAAGGATAACTTAACTGCAGCAATGTAGGATTTATATATATATATATATATATATATATATATTACCTGCTAAAAATTGATGATTAATAATTCATATAATAAAATGAGAACATTAATGAATAGATATATTCAAAAAGTGCCCCCAGCTCTTTTCAAATCACTTCCCACGTGTGATGATTAACATTGATGATAGGGAAGATTTTTAAGAAGAAATGATATGAGAATTCGAAAAACATCAATTACATAAATGTATGCTGCATATGCACGCGTGCATGCATGTATTATAGAAGTGGTTTCACTGTGCATATTTTTATCAAAAGTGTTAGTGTTAGTCGCAAATAATTCTGCAGTTTGTTTTCTATGCCCATGGTGGCCTGTTTGATTAGGGCGTTCGTTCTCGATATTGGAAGGTCGTGAGTTCAAATTCTGACCTAAAAAAAGATCCATAGTGTTTGGGAGGCATGTTAAATATATCGTGGTTGCAATGTCCTCCATGTGAAATGATATCTCTGGGGTGGCAGACCAAGTATTGGGGAGTCATCTTCTTGGACCCTGCTTCTAAATTACGAAGACTCTCCAACTAGTACCCTCTATCTAAGTGATAGAACCCAACTGGGAAGCATGTTGGTGCAACAATAACAGCTTAATTTCTAATCTAATTATTTAATTCGAATGGATGATGTGAAAAAGAAATAGATTTGCGCTTTTCCTAATAATTTTTTTTAGGTAATGTTTCCATTTTTAAATGCTTGATTCATCACTTACTAGGATATGAATCAGTAAAGTTTTCTTTTTAAGCACATTAGCTACATATAGTAACTAATTTTAGGATATAGGTATAGAGATTAATTTGCATAAATAAATTTGTAACAGAATATGAATTTGGCATGACTAATAATTTTGGAATTATACACTTGATGAATTTCAACTCTATAATGTTTTCATTAAAAAAATCTATTATTTGATTTAATTATCGAATGCACTAGAAAAGGTAAAATAAAACCAACTCTTCGCATAATAAAAGCCAATTAATCCAATCTATGATGCGTATTGAAAGTTCTTTCACTAGACGCAATTAATGCCCTAAAAACTTCTGCAATAAAAAGTTAATGACTTCTGGGGGACATTAATCGAATGATCCACAGCAGTAAAAATTTGCTTCGGCGCGACGGTTACAGCAGCAAAAATGCCGAATCCGAAAGAGGACGTCTCTCGTTCAATCACGAGAAAATATAACGGCACATAAAACTTCCCAGAAATCTAATAACTCCCTGAACGCGGAGAACAATAACAGCATGTGTTCTCTCTCTTCTTACCACTGGAACGAATCGGCCTTGTTAATGAGGCATCTCCGAAGGGGTGAGCGAGGAAAGAAAACCAGAAGCACACAAAAGTCCCTTTTCAACAAGTTCTAGAAGAAATCGAGAAGGTTGGAAAGGAGGAAAAAAAAAAACGCCAAGTGGCATTACTGAAGTGAAATGAAGAAATGCCCCTCGAATCCAAACTCTGTTCACTATCCGCGGCGCAACCTGATATGGTGTTCTTTGGACTTTGAGCAGATAAAAGAAAGCGGCGTTTATATAAAGACACGCTTAAAGCCGTGACTTTTTAAATGATGGTTTTAAATGAACGGAGTAAAGTTTCTTCATGATTAATTGGGTAGAAAACGATAAACTACTCTAACAGTTAGTATTTTGGAACCGTACAAATTATAAGCATTTAGAATGAAATAGATCTGCATTTTAGCTAATTATCCCGCTGCCGAATTTATCAACTTTATTGACCATGAATAAGGTCTGTATTTACAGTTAATTAAACACTGTTTTATAGTCAATGTCGGGCGATTTGTCTTTCAAAAAAAATGTTAATGATGTAGCATTTAAATATCGTTATAATTTCTAATGAAAAATAGTCTTATAACCAAAAGAGATTTAACGAAAATAAAATGGAATAATAGTTGGTTACGATGAAAGAAGATTTTAATTTTAACAATTATTTCCAACTTAATGAAGTATGGCTATTATTTCAAATCAACCCCTTAAAACTAAAAAAATTCTTTTGAACTGAATTTATTAATAGTGTTGCCAATAGTAAATAGTAATGTAAGCATTATATTAAAATATATTTATCGTTTTGTGAAAGAAAACGTGTAATTCAAGTTTTGTGAGACATTATGAGAAATATTAAAAATTAAAAAGTTTTTAACACAAAACTATTATTTTATTCAGATATTGTAATTCATTGTAATTCAAGTAGGTTATTTATACGTTTAAGAATTCTTTACATATGCCGCACAGCCTGTCTAGTGGTTAGCGTAACTGTCTACGTATGGGGTGGACCTGGGTTCGAATCCCGGCTCGGGCATGGATATACTTTCTCTCTTTGTATTTCTTGCCTTTTTCTCAGATGATGGGTGAATATGGCCCGCATTTTAAACAGGTTTGTGGTAGTGTGGCGTGGGCGATGCAACTCATACCTCCGTGAATTAGTTCACAGGTGCCCACCGGGTAACGATAAAATGAGTAGCAGTTTCCGGCCTTGTTGCGGCAAATGGGTTAATGTGCTTACTTGCTCAAGGGTGCCCGCCATTAGAAATAAAAAAAAAGGAATTCTTTACATGTTTCATTGGTAACAAAATAAAAGTATATTTCAATACTCTGCTAAAATAATATCCAAGTAAGGCAACATTTACAAGCTGTCTTATGCCAAACTGCTAACATCTTTGCTTTTTCATGGGTTACAGTACAAGTGCATAATACCTCTCCATTATACTAGCTAAAATCTTTGGAAAGCTCTACAAAATACGAGAAAGGCTTTACGAAATTTACTGTATGAAACTTGTACAAAAAGCTGATGATAAATTTTTGAACGTGCTAATATAGATCATCCATTAGGGGAACAAGGCCTATAGTGTCTATATCTCTTTTCTTGACCGAGGACCTTGGGGTGCGAAGTATAAGTCCCGGTTAGGTGGTTAGCCTAAAAGGAAACCTCCAGTGTTCAATTTCCAAACATGTTTAGTACTCAGTTTAATTGACCCACTGAAAGTATGAAAGGTGGAATTTCACCATAAAGATAATAATAATTGAAATACTAAATTATGTAGTTAAAACATAAGTAGCCTTGCGAAGTTTTTTCAGAAAGAAATTACTTTTGATAGTTAATAAAATATTAACCGTATAAATGAGCGCTGAAATTAATGAATTAATAGTGACTTTTATTGATTAGTTAATGCATTTAAAACAAAAATGGAATTCTGATGCAAATATGATAGCTTATTTACAATAAATTAAACTTAAAATATTTTTTGAAAAAATAAAAATTTAATCCAAAAAATAATTTTAACGGTATGGACAAATGACTATTGTTTCGTGGGAAATATTATATTTGACAAATGATTTTAAAATGTATATCATATTAAACTATTAAGTGAAGTGGCTAATTTTAATAGCTCGTGCATTCCTTTGCTTTAATTTCGGTTCACTGGTAATGATCACGTGACACACTTGAATTATTGTCATTCCGAAATTACAAATGATACATTTTTTTGATTCTAGATATTTAAAATAAGATAAAATAATGACGAATATATATCGATAATATATGTAATAGAATAAAGCATATAAATTGTCCTTGCCGATTTAAACTAGTCGTAAAGTTGATGTTTTATCTTGTCTTTTTTATTTTGCTTTTTCGTCTGTTCTGTTGTCAAGGTGCCAATGGCTCCAGTCAATGGAAAATAGCTTCTCAAACCGATACTTTGGCCTTTACATATGGAATCGATTTAATAACAAAATAAACTTCAACAATATTTTTAATTTTGCTTCTCAGAGTTAAAACCACAGATATACACTCGATGTCATGTTTTTCGCGTACTTAGGATTATTCATAATGTCTTGAACTTTTATACGCAAACATTCAATTGACTTTCCTAAAAGGTCTAAACATTGTCTTTTATATTGTTATACGGAATGTTGATAGTGTATACTTAAAGCTATGATCAATTTAGACAGCAATACTTGCATTTATCGTTATTTTTTTCCAAATGTAATTATTATCACTAGAAAATCTAAGGCATTTATCTCACAAAATACTGAAATTTTCAACTGAACTCTTTTAATACAATTTCCCATTCTCTTTAATTTGAATTGTATTAGTCGTCTAATAACGATAAAAATTCCTTCATACCTAATATATTAGAAAATATTTTGTTTCCATCTTAAGATTATTCATAGTCTTGAACTTTCATATGTAAACATTGTTCGGCTTTCCTAAAAGATCTAAACATTGTATTTTATATTGTTATACGTAATGTTGACAGAGCATACTTAAAGCTATGATAAGTTCAGACAGTATTACTTGTATTTATCGTTATTTTTTTCCAAATGTAATTACCATTACTAGAAAATCTAAGGCATTTATCTCTCAAAATACTGAACTTTTCAACGTAACTCTTAGTAAAATTTCCTGCTCACTTTAATTTGGACTATATAAACCGTCTAATTAACTCTACTTTAGAGAGTGAAAAACTCTTAAACATTTACAATTAGTCTTAATTTCAAAGTATAAATGAAGTGCATGCTATTGAAGCGGATTCTTCCACAATAAATACAATAGAATTCTGAACAGAATTAATTACTGATGTTAGTGAGAAAATGGCTTTTACAAGACAGCAAAACTGAAACATTTTATTTATTGAAAAGTTCGTTTGAATTTCAAACTAATATTTTTTATATTCTTACTTTTGACAATTTTGGAAAAAACAGCATGGAGTTAAAAGTGAATTTTGGAATTATCAAGATCCCACTTGATCATCCTACTTTTTCCTAATTTACTATGATTTTTTTTAAATGTATATGTTTCAATTCTATAAATCAGTTATCGAAACTATTAAATTTGCAACCCTATTTTTACATGAAAATCTTATTTTGAATCATGTTCAATTATTTTATTTAAACATAAGATTATTAGTTTGTATAAAAGTTGACTTTAAAAGCTATATTCAATATTTATTCTCAAACATTTTTGAACATTTTCACCCCGTTTGAAGTCCAATTCGGTGTTATTAATTCATGTTTAAGTATTTATTTTTTTTACACAAAATCATTAATTCTTTTATTATTTTTTATAAATTAAATTTTCAACATTTATTTTATTAATTTGTGTCTCATACAAAAAAATAAAATAAATGTTAAAAATTTCCATTTTTTAAATTCACAAAAATATCGATAATTTTGCATTAAATCTGAAAATGAATATTTTTCATGAAACAATGTTAAAGAATTCGATTTCAAAAGCTTAAAATTAATAAAATCAAATAAATTCATAGCAGTCTAAAAAAATGGAAAAATAAACAGAACACCATCTATTGATAGAACCAGGAACTAATAGATCGAGGTAAGTCACTACATTAAAACAATATCTTGCAATGTGCAATTAGTGATATAATTACTCAATGAAATCTTGTTGGATATCTAAAAGATTCGATATTAAACTGATAAAATGTATTTGAAATTAATGTGAAATACGAGAGGAATTCTTGCTTTTAAATAAGCTTGCTATTTATCACTTTGAGTATTTTTCAATGTAAGGATATATTAGTTTGGGGAAAAAGAAATCCATTATTTTCACGTGAACTTTATGTAACTTCTTTTGGATTCACTTTGTAAAAAGGTTTAAAACAGCTTTCATGTAGATTTTTAGGTCTTGCGCGTTACGACTGCTGACATGCGGTTAACTTCGATCATTTTTGATATTTTATAGACATTTTCGACGATGCTGTATCCACATGCGAGGTGCATCTCTAACATCAAATATACCCGAACGGAATCAACGAAACAAAAATTGTACGTAACTGGTTTTTACAGTCTTATATAGGACGATAAACACCTTTCACAATTTTAGCCACCCGGCTATCTTTTTCGCCGTTACAAGAGAAAAACGAAAATGTATCGAATTTTCTGTTTGTTGTCTTCCATTTTTAAAACCTTGTACTCGTAACTGAATTAATCAAACAAAAAACAGCAAGAGGATATTTTAGTGTCAAATGTCACCTTTCCAACGAGCATAAATCTGAAATTGTTTGATAGATACCTCACGAGATATCGATCACTACAGACGTCTACCAAAAAAATAATGGATTACTTTTTCCCCAAACTAATATTTTATAACAATATAATTAATCAAAATAATTAAATGCCTAAAAATTTGAGGAATTTATTCTTTTCCTTAGTGTATGTATGTAACTATTAATTATTATTCAATAAGTATATAAGCAATATAAATACACACTTATACACTTTTTCGAGTTTTTCCTCGACAGAATTTCACGTTCGATATTTTAATTTACAAAACATTCCCAAAACTTTGCAGATAATTCAATTTTTAATTTTTTTTCAAAAACCGAAACACAAAGCTTTAGATTTATGCGCGGCAATTTAAGTCTTTTAAGATATAAAAGGGGAAACGAAACAAAGTTTTCGAAGTATCGAAGAGCTCTCTGTGTTTAGAAGAAAGAAAGCAGGAATTCTCCGACGTAGGAGAATTGTTTTTCCCCAGGTTTTTGCTTGCGAATATATAGATGTATCTATATATTATATATATATCCTCTCACAACACAATATAACGCTTTTGTTATTTGGAGGGTGTTCGAAAAAAAAAAGCAAAATAAAAAGAATCACAATCCAATATCACCAAAAATCTCCGTTCGCTCCTCCTATTGTATGGAATAAAAAAGGAAAAGTTTCTACTTTCTTGTTAAATTTTCATTTGGTTACTGCAGTTTTATTCTTCGTGCCTTGCTCCTTTTTTATGTTTGTTGCTGTGTACCATGCTTGGCATAAGTATTCACTTGATCCTCCTTTATCCCGTATCGATACCGGTGACCCCCATGCCTTGAAAAATCGATATGTGTAGCTATCGATATTGGCTTAACGTTTTGTCTTTTCTTTGTTTATCTAGTATTTCCATAGATAGCATTTAGTTTTGTCATTCTGTGGAATTTTTTCTTTTAGAAATATAGGCTATTGTTTTTTCGAACTTTTCCTTTTTTCCCCCCCCATTCCTTATCGTGTGAAGCATGCGATAATATTTTCCTAGGCTTAGTAAGATGTTGTAAAGAAAATATATTACATTTAAGAGAAATTTCGCAAAGGACTGAAGTAATTGTGTTGCTCAATAATGATAACGGCCGAATTCAAGAACTCTGAAACAAAGAAGAAGATATTTCGCAACGGAATCCATTCTATCGATAAGATGAATACATTAATACTTAGGTACGTAAAATAAAAGATGAAAAAGATAAACAAATGTAAAATTAAAACAGAGTTACGTCAGATGTCACATGATGCAAACTTCCTTTTAGCAACTATCTACCATTTTGTTCATTTCAACTTATGGAAGAATAAATAAAGTACACTTTTTGCCTTAAAAATACATAAAATAATTGAAGATAATTGAATTCAAATTTCAATCTCTCGGAAAGAAATAATAATTTTAATATATGAAAAAAATCATACTTTTATAATGATAAATAATTATTATCAATACAAAACAAATGATTATTTTACACATTAATATTGCTTATAATAATAAAGGAGTATTTATTGTATGATTTATTAGACATTAACAATTATTATAATATTAATGCATTCAATTACTTCCATAAGCAAAATATATTGCAGAGAAATATAAACGAATTTCGAATCATTTTAATTTTCCTGTAATTTTTCTTATTCAGCAATTACAATCATTAAAATAAACAGAAAGCATATTATTTATCATATTCTGGTACCATTTTTGATTTGTATGTATAAACAATTTATTAAATGTTAAAACATTGATATCTTTTAACTTATAAAATATATAATAAGTTCACAAATGAGATTATATTATTATTGTTTTTTACATAAATACACCAATTTTACTATTATTATTGCATAAATGCATCAAACTATTTCCCTGCTCAAAATATAATGGTGAAAAATATTCAAAAAAATGTCAAAGCATTTTGTTTTTTGATTTTTTTAAATTCAACAATCGTAACTATTACAATAAACAGAAAGTGTATTAGTTATCGTATACTATTACCATTTTTGACTTTCTACACGTAAATAATTTATTAAATATTATGTAGTATATTATATAAATAAGATTATAAGTTCAATGAGAGATTCTTTTTAAAAATTTATTTCCTAGGTATTCAACATTAAATAAGACAAATTATCTAAATAAGATAATTTAAAATGAAAAATCTTAATCCTAAAATGCTTTAGATAATTGAGAGAAATAAAAATTTTGTTATTTTTACAGCATTTTAAAAATTTTGATATTTTTATTCAACTTTGGATATAAGAAACTTAGTCTTAAAAAAATTACAACTTTGAAGGGAAAAGTTTCAGTTTTAAACAAAGAAAAAAATTGCACCTATGGTTTTATAAACCGTATTCCCTGTTTCTTGATTTAAATTTGGAAATTTGAGTCAAGAAACAGGGAAAAGCATAGATTAAGAGATCGAAATTTCTCTAAAAGTGAATGTCAGTTTGGTTTGAATAGGTATTTTTAATATATAAACACCAGAAAAAAGTCTGAACTAAAAGTTAACTTTTTAAATGTGTAATTGGCTTCTCATTTTGGCTGGTAAATTGTGATTTCTCTAAGTAAACTTACTAGTACACTATCTATAAGTACACTAATCAACAATTCATATTGAATTATAATTTTGCTGTTTATTATTTTACATTAATTACTTACATGCACACATATATATGTACGTATGTATTATATATATATATATATAAGTGTGCAATTTTTTGTCAAATGTTAAACTTAATTCATAGATTCGAATTTCTTCCTTATTAGATTTAAACCTTGGAGACAAATATTGAATTTATTATTAATCCTTCAATTTATCGATATACTGAAGTTAATTGCCAGCTATAAAATTTACTTAGTGGTAAATCCCTAAAACTTTCTGTATTATGACCAAAGTATCTGATATTGTATATCTCTGGTATTGACCCCAGTACAGATAATCCCAAAGTATCTGTTTTAAGGTCTATGTATCATTAAATAGCTGGCTGAAAAACTGCCATCAAAAATTAAATTCATATATACACTGACGTTAGATGATTTTAACTAATCTCACTTAAATAATAAATAAAACTTATTATATATTAATTAATATATAAGTTTGGGGAAAAAGAAATCCATTATTTTTACGTGAACTTTATGTAACTTCTTTTGGATTCACTTTGTAAAAAGGTTTAAAACAGCTTTCATGTGGATTTTTAGGTCATGCGAGTTACGACTGCTGACATGTGGATAACTTCGATTATTTTTGATATTTTATAGACATTTCCGACGATGCTGTATCCACATGCGGGGTGCATCTCTAATATCAAAAATACCCGAACGGAATCGACGAAACCAAAATTGTACGTAACTGGTTGTTACAGTCTTATATAGGACGATAAACACCTTTCACAATTTTAGCCACCTGGTTAGCATTTTCGCCATTATAAAAGAAAAACTAAAATGTATCGAATTTTCTGTTTGTTGTCTTCCATTTTTAAAACCTTGTACTCGTAACTGAATTAATCAAACAAAAAACCGCAAGAGGATATTTTAGTGGCAAATGTCACTTTTACAACGAGCATAAATCTGAAATTGTTTGATAGATACCTCACTAGATATCGATCACTACAGACGTGTACCGAAAAAATAATGGATTACTTTTTCCCCAACCTAATATATAGGAGAAGCTCAATTATAACATGAAATTAATTATTAAGAAAATACAGAGCATTAAATCAATAGATACTGGAGAAAAAATATCACTTATCGAAAGATTATAAGTGTCAAATAATACTAAATACTTTTAAAGTTAAATTTATTTAATAAGTCCAGAGTTTATCATGAATATTTTGAAACTCATACGTAAGTTACATTTTGCAAAAGCGATGTATTGCCTTTGTCAGATATAATTAATCCTTTACCGATTGCAGACAAAAGTTATTTCATCTTTCTGAAACTATTCCTCCATCAGTAGATACCCACCTTCAGACACACCTGGTGGGGCTGACAATATTCAAAGCATGCAGCAAACTACTCAACGTGAGAGGTTTCTTCCTTTCTCGAATGCTTCGATATAAAAGGGACACGCAAGATTCCATCGTTTGTAATTTCGGTTCTTGCAGGCGAAACTTTTGCCGAAGATGACTTCGGATGACGAATGGCCTCTCCAGGAACACAAACCTTTTTCGTTTTGTTTACTCCGGATTCCAGGAGGTAAGGACCCTTCCATTTTCACGAGAACCATACATCTCGTGGCAGCCCGGAGGATCTTCGCGTGATTCCCTGTTGCCATTCCCATATAAGAAATTGTGCGTTGCGTTTTCGATCTGCTCCATTTTGTTCCGAACATTATTCATTTCCCCAAGCACCTAATTTCACTTTGTTCTTAATGTATTTCCCGCTATCTAGGTCATTGGATCTTGGCCAACCAGCGTTTTAGATTCTTCCTTCGGACATTCGAGTGGGGGTCTTCGAGAGTCCGTTTTTTGCTTTTCTTCCAATGTTCTAGTTAGCGTTTCCCGGCTCTAGGAGCACCCTTTCCTTTAAATCTTGGCCGACGTTTTTGTTTTAACGTCTAGAAAACGATTCGTCACAGCGCATCATTCCTTGTGATGCTAATTGAAGAATAAGAACCGATTTGGAACGTTTGCGGAGGAAGAAATGGAAATGCAAAGAGCGTACGACATGACAATAAAAGAAACTATGTCAATTCCTTTATAAGTAAATTGTAATGATATTTTAGCCTTCACATCTGATAGCTGGAGCTATCATCAATTTTTGTTTTGGGGCATTTCTCTAGCTATAAATATTAATCCAGTACAATCAGCTAAAAAACATTTTATAGTAAATATATTCAAAGTTAATTTTCATAATACTTTTTACGGTTGAAAAATTATTCCGTTTTTACTTTTTTGTACTTAAAAATAAAAAGTAAGAAAAAAATTAAATAAGCATTTAAATCGTCCTTGCTGATTTAAACTAACCATAAGGGGACGTTATGATTTATTTATTGCTTGCATAATGAATTAAATATTAATATTTAATATACTTTACATGCTACATAAAATGTTGCTGTTGTTGTTGTCGTGTGCCAGCCAGGCTGGCAATATGGGGTGCGCTGCTCCACTTTTCCAACTGAACCATATTTGGTGTGGAGTCCGACTTCCTCAGTACACACATGCCATATGTACCCGTTTATAGAGTAGGCAACCCTTCGCACACAAAGAAAGGACAAAAACAAGAAAGAGAGAGAGAGAGAAAGTACATCCATGCCCGAGCCAGGATTCGAATCCAGGTCCCACCCATCCGTAGTCAGGTACGCTAACCACTAGACAGATTTAGCGGCTGCTACCTAAAATAAATTTATCTTAACTTAATGATTAATTAGTATTTATTTTTAATAGTGTTATCAAGAGGGACAAATCTCCAATAATATATAAAATAACCCATCCCACTAAGCTATTGGCCAACATTTTCTTTCCAACTGCTCGCTGAAGAGCTAATCCATTGACACATTGACTGGTTTTTGATGGGTGGACAAAATTGTATAGTTAACATTATTGGTGAAAATGATTATTTGTTTAATTCCCAGACAAATCATAAGTAAATTAAAGTGCCGTACACATGATCTCAACTGTAACGAAATTATCAACCTCTTTGTGGTTAATAAATTAATTGCAAGGAATCTTCTAATAACACTTTAATTGATTTTTTTAATTTTTAAATAGATGTTTACTTCAATTTTTTTCAATATAAATAGACCAAGATTTAGTATTAAAATGCAGCAATAAGGAAAAATTAAATTTTGTCCTCAAAATTCGAAAAATATAGTGTGCAAATAATGAATGCTAGTGATATTATAGTACATGCTTATACAATTTTATTTGTAAGTTTAATAATATAAATAACCTCTATTTAGAAATACCGAACATTTTTTGTATAGAAGCTATTTTTTAAAATAATAAGTACTGATACACATTGACACACATATTGTTAATATTGTCCATTCGAAAAAGTAATTTAACTATATTTGATGTAGTGATATGCAATACATCTAGACAAAATGTTATTCGTAAATATAGACCAAATAAACACTTTGATTGAGAAATACAATACCTGAAATAAATACTTAAATTAATTATCTTTTTTGTATATCAACATGGATACTTATATTATTTACTTAGAAACATATCTTATATCCCTTTGGAAAATAAAGTTGGAAATATATAAATATATTTTATAAGCTGATATAATTTTATTTGTATATAGATACATCGTATCATTTATATATCTATCTTTATCTCTCTCTCTCTTTATATATATATATATATAT
>JAPDSC010025260.1:22170-38233 GCA_026290005.1 Latrodectus geometricus
ATAATAATCTTTTATATATAAAATGTATAAAATATATATATAAAATGATAGCAAATTGTTGTGACTAAATTCTTGAATATATTGAGAATATTACTTTAAGTATGATAATGTTTGTCAAGTTTCTTCAACATCAAATAAAAATGCATGAATTATTTTAAATCATTATCTCTGTGAAAAACTTAAATTTGATTTTTATTGTAAATCAAGACAAGTAAGCAAGCTTCAATTGTTCCATATGAAAGATTTAAATAAGTCTCTGAAACTTTAAAACAGATTTTATGTAAGAACTTAATAGAACAGTTTCCAATTTAATACTCTCGATATTATTTGAAATCGATAGAGCTTTAATCGGATTAATTTTATTATTGCAAGTGCTCAGTGATAGTTTTTTTTTTATTTTTTAAAAAATTTGGATATCTTTGATTTAATTTAAGGAATATAAATATTTCTTTATAAAAAAGAATGGAAAGATGATTGATTAAACTACCGCCATTTTTTTTATTAAATCTGTTCATAAGTAAGCAAGTGATTTTTTTTTTATTTAAAAGTTGTTGCCAAACCAGAGTTTTAAAATTCTGCTAATTATTGACATTTACTTACAATAATTATTATTTACTTTTTCGATTAACTAATTATAGATTTTTTTTTTAAAAAAAGTGGAATACATAATGATTAATAGATGTTAATTTGATGGAAAAACAATAAATATTCAGTAATTTATAGTTTATTGACAGCATTTGAAGAATTTACTTTTCATTTTAACATTTCAAGAATTATTGATATTTTACTTAAGAAAGAAAATTTGTATTCATATTAATATAAACTTGCAAGGAATTATTTATTTTAAAAAGTGAAATCTCTTTAAATTTTTTTATTTATTAGTTTTATATTTAAGTAGTTTTCTCAACGAAATTCCACATAACTAAAAATCCGTTGAGTGTTGTTAAAAGTTTTTTTTTTATCATTAATGGATCATAATCTGGAATGCAAATTGATTCACTAACAAATTTTCTGTTTTTGTATTTTCCATTATTTGGATTAAAGAGTAATGGTATAATGTAATGGATAAGAGTAATATTATCAAAGATAAATTATACCATGAATATGAAAATGGAGTATACATTAAGTTTCGAATACAAATCTTACTATCGTTAAATTGAAAATGGTACATTAGTCAAATGTTAAAGTTTCCCCACTTTTAATTGTCTTAAAATAATACGAGGGAAAATCTTAATGGATTGCTAAAAATAGGAAAGAATTGTACTTTTTTGCATTGTTATGACTGAGTATTTATTAAAAGATATTAAAGATCTGTAAATTTTAAAGTCTCAAATTTAAATAGAAATAAATTTATGAGTCTAAAATTTCAAGGTTTTAATTTTCTTGAAATATAAAGGCATACAGAACAATTAAAAATAGCCATTTAATGCATTTAATCTTTCATGTATTTTTTTTCTTTTCTGATAAAACTTATATAGAGCATTTAAATTTTCGTCGCATTTTATGTATGATTTTTTTTTTATATAGATTTTGATTTTTTGCACAATTTTGTTTTAGTGGGAATGGTTAATTAATTAACTAAAACGTAACAGAATTGAAAACTTCGAATCTAGAAAAATATAATCAATTACTTAAGTGTTCTTATTGTGTATGTGCGGAAATATTAGCCCATTTTTGCAACGCCTGCTCATTTTATTGAATTTTTTTTTCTGAAAATACTCTTTTCTTCAAATATAATCGAGCTGATTTTTTAATGCAAAATTAATTTTTTTTTCTATTTAATAGAAGATGCCTAAAATTGAGAACAGCATGGTTACTTTAATTAATATATTCAAATAAATATTGTATAATAATAAGTTATTTTTGTAACACATCTATAGAAGCATATTTTTCTTATGTTTCTGCACTCAAATACTAAAGTTAAGAAGGTTAATTTGCGCTTTAGGTCCCCTACTTCGCCAACTCGCGAATTTGATGCGCTTTTTCGAGCATGCTCATTAATTACTCTTTTGTTTTATCCTTTTCATTGGTCGCTAATTAAGTTTCACTTTAAAATAGCGGTAGAATTTTCGCCCTGGCATGTGTGATTCTGAAAACTCGCCAAGTAGGGGACCTAAAGCGCATTTTCACCGTTAAGAAAATTACATTAAAATGTATGGAGTATAAATTTTTTTTAAAAACATTTTGGTGATTTTGCAAAACTGCATGCATAAAAATTTTGAATTTAGAGCCAGAAGATCGAGAATGATGGCTTAAATTATTATTTTAAAAGCTACATAAAGAGTTTAATAATATTTGCTGGCAATCTCGGCACAAAGTATAAGATTGGTATGTACAAAGGAATCGGGGATTATAAGAGAGGATGATAATATTGGAATATTGTGCAACTTTTTTTACTTTGATACTTAGTTGGTAGATTTCTAGCACAACTGTCAAGTTTGAGACTAACTAATTCTACATTTTAATTATGTTACAATCATCTCTGCCCAAAATGAAAATTAAAAATAAGATTTGTTGTATTGAAATCCGTAGTACTAATACTTCAATTGCTAGCTTATCTGTGATTAAGGTACAGAAACAATAAAAGAAGAAACCAAAGTATCACTAAACAATGGATGTTGAATGTTATTACAAAAGGTGATTATCATAGTTTTTGGAATTCTTTGACAATTTCTTATTTCATCTCGTTTAATCGGTAAACGCAAGTGTCCAGTTTATATGGTTTATTGAGAAACTTGATTATAATATTCTGTCCTCAACTGCATAAACCACAAGGTGACATAGTCACCAAAGTGGAAACTATGCAGATCGACTGTTATAAAAACAGACCCTACACAATCTTGAGAATTCAAAATCTTAGATCCTGAGACTAAAAAGAGATCCATTAAATTTGTGGTTCTAATAACATTCTGATTCAACACTTTTAATTTGGTTCGTTTGCCACTGTATGTCACTTTTCGTACCTGATAAAATGAATCGGCAACTCAGTTTAAAACAGATTCTGAAGCATTATAAATATCCACATAAAATATGGAAATTGGTACTAGAAGCTGTTGTTCTAAAAATGAGAGGGCTAATCATTTACCTGCAAGTGCAGATAATTGATATTGTTGCCAGAAATTTAAACTTAATCATATATAACTGCGAGTTCTCGGTATTTGATATTGTACGCTTAAATTTAAATTTAATCATCCATATATTTAAATTTAATCATCAAATGGACTCTTATTAAAACAGACCCTACGATCTTGAGAATTCAAAATCTTACTTCCTCAAACTAAAAAGAAATCCATTAAAACATGTGGTTCTAAAAACATTCTAATTCAACACTTTTAAATTGGTTCGTTTGTCATTATACGTCGCTTTTCGTATACGGTAACTAAATGAACTAAGAGCTACAGTTTAGAATAGAGTCCGAACCACTGCAAATATCCTCATAAAATACGGAAATTGATACTAGAAGCTGTTCATCTAAAGGTGAGAGGGCTATTCATCGCCAAATTCAGACATTTGATATTGTCGCCACAAATTTGGTTTTAATCATACATATCAAAATTAAACATTTCATATCAAATTATGTGAGAAAATATTAGGTTGGGTAAAAAGAAATCCATTATTTTTACGTGAACTTTTTGTAACTTCTTTCAGATTCGCTTTGTAAAAAGGTTTAAAACAGTTTTCATGTAGATTTTTAGGTCTTGTGCGAAGCTACGACAGCTGACATGCTGTCAAGTTTGATAATTTTTGATATTTTATAGACATTCTCGATGATGTTGTATCCATGCGAGGTGCATCTTTAGCATCCAAATACCCAAACGGAATCGACGAAACCAAAATTGTGCGTAACGGGTTGTTACAGTCATATATAGGACGATAAACACCTTTCACAACTTTAGCCACCTGGTTAGCATTTTTGCCATTATAAAAGAAAAACTAAAATGTATCGAATATTCTGTTTGTTGTCTTCTATTTTTTAAAACCTTGTACTCGTAACTGAGTTAATCAAACAAAAAACCGCAAGAGAATATTTTAGTGTCAAATGTCACCTTTCCAATGAGCATAAATTTGAAATTGTTTGATAGATACCTCACGAGATAGTGATCACTACAGACGTCTACCGAAAAAACAATGGATAACTTTTTTCCCAACCTAATATTATTTACATAATTTATTATCTAAAAACTGAAAATATAGAATGAAATTTAATAATTAAATATACGGTGAAAAGTTTACGAAAAGAATTTATATTACAATATTTTCCTGCTATGAAATTTTTATCTATTATAGTTTACACTATTATGAGCTTTGAGAAACTCTGAATACAATCTGAGTTATATTTTCGGATATGCCAGTCCTTTAAAAGTAAACTAAACAAATAAAAAAGGAAGCAATCATTAATGTTTTGAATACCGCGTCTAATGTTTTGAAACACTTTCATATCGCGGTCTCCATCTCCGACTCGCTTCGATACAATTTAACGAAAATGTGTACTATCCAATAGCGCGGAGAGCGATACAAATTTTTCGATACTTTTCGGCCGGGGGGGGGGATTTGGGGGTGGTTGTTAGAACCGATAATCAATTTTTCCAACATCGATTAAATGAGAAATGCGTGTTGCTTGAAACCTTCGTTAATTTCGAACTTGATGACGAAAGCTGGAAGCTGAGGATGGGGGGAAAAAAGAAAAAAAAAAGGATCTCAGGTCTTTCCAGCAACAAAAGGCGTTGGGAAAAATAGACAACCTTCGAGGAGCCGTTATCTAGAACCATACCACAGTACGCCCATTATTGATTTCGTACATCACTTTTAACAAAGTTGTCAATATTGATTGTTGCGACGCGAAAAACACCCAGCCACTCTTATTTATACAGTGTTCGTTTCTTTTTATTTTTTTTTTTATTTATTTATTTCTCGTCCACCCTTTCAAATAGTGCCTACACCTATTTTTTTTTTTCAATCTTCTTTAATCTCGACAGGAAGTGAAAAATAAGGCGACAACTTCGATACAAAACCCTAACTTGTGAAAGAGAATAAACATTTATAGGTAACACCCCCCGAAAAAGGAAAAAAGAATGGCGAGAAAAATTGAACTTGGCGATATTTTAACGACAGTATTCTTTAAAATAGATAGGGATTCTTTGTACTCTTTTATTAAAAAGAAAGGAAAAAAGATTTGTAATTTTCTCTGCATAGAATCATTTTCCTCTTACTATTTGTTCTAAAATTATAAAGCATGACTCTTCTAAATTATGTAGTAAAATAAAGAATATTTTTATTTCATAATAATATAAAATATAATTTCTTAATAGATTGATTCTAAGTATCTAAAAGATAAATTTTCAATGAAAACTAATTTTTTTAATTAATTTTACAAAATCATAGATCTTTCCTCCCTAAAGCCAAATAGAAGAAGATAATATACGTTTATGTAAAAATTGGACACCTCTTACAATTATATCCGTTAAATTACATTAAAAATTAATCGGTTGTATAATAGTTAAATTCTTTTAGATTTTAAAATGGGGATTATTTATGTAATTATAGTTACAGCTAGAGAAGGCAGAGAGTTAATACAGAATCTATAATTGAATTTTCTCTCAAGTCTCAATTTTAATTTAAAATTGCAACAGTTTTATAAATATTTTATTTTTAACGGCGGGCACCCTTGAGCAAGTAAGTACATTAGCCCATTTGCAACAAGGCCGGAAACTGCTACTCATTTTATCATTATCCGGTGGGCACCTGTGAACCAA
Organism: Latrodectus geometricus; assembly: GCA_026290005.1. Taxonomy (NCBI): domain Eukaryota; kingdom Metazoa; phylum Arthropoda; class Arachnida; order Araneae; family Theridiidae; genus Latrodectus; species Latrodectus geometricus. The sequence goes on from JAPDSC010025260.1 coordinate 27,924, forward strand.
GTCACGGAGGTACGAGTAGCATCGCCCACGCCACACCATCACAAACCCGTTTATAGGGTGGGCCACATTCATCCATCAGCTGAGGAAAGGACAAGAAACAAAGAGAGAGAAAGATAAAGTACATCCATGCCCGAGCCGGTATTCGAACCCTGGTCCTCCCCATCCGTAGTCAGTTACGCTAACCACTAGACAGGTTCGGTGGCGTTTTATAAATATAATAGTTGTTTTTAATATAGTTCCAATTCCAATAAGGTAAAAAATACAAGGCGAATTTCAACGCATGAATATATACCTGGACTTTTGAGAGCTTCCAGGATTTCCTCCTTTGTTAAACGTGAATATGACCCATTATAAATGAGAAAACCTATTGGAAGAATTGTTCCGATTAAAAATGATTTAAATTGAATTAATTCTTATTTTTGAAATTAAATTTCAATAAAAACTGATTCGCACTAATTTGTACCATGCCTAAGGATTTACGGTGATATTGAAATCACTCTTCAACGAAACCTGTTATTAAGGTACAATGGCCAGTAAATGTGGTATACTTTACTGGCCATATTATATTATTATAACCGTATAAATATAAGAAAGGAATAAACTTAAATATAAATAGGGAAGACAGCTTTTAAAAACAGTTTTCTTAACTTATATTTAGATCTTGTTCGAAGTCACATTTTAAACAAGCTAATTTAAGCTCAAACATTTCAAGCTGTATTCAAAATTTTTTCATAATTCAACAATTTGCATTTCACTTATGGCCTCCATGTTCTCCAGATCAAAAACCTATTAAACAAGTCAAGTTATTGAATGAAGAATTAGCAGCCAAGAATACAATATCTTCTGGATCATCCCATTAATTTTGTCACGTGTGTGGAAAATGAGGTACGTGATGTTTTGTCACGTGTGATGAGAAAAGATGTCACGTGTGTCGAAAATGATATATATTCCAGATTTCTGCGAGTAAACGTACATATTTGTGTTCAAATTAGTACATATATCCTTTTAACTAGTTAAACTCTCAATATTTTAATGAATTAAATTTTTTAAATTATACTGACAATGTTTCATCAAATTTATTAATTTTAGGGTTTTTGTGATACGCTTTACTAGTACATAGTTTTCATTTTTTTACACCGTGTAGGGGCAACCAATTATATTCTCAGGTGTTCTAATAATGTCATAAACTGCCTTCCAGGTAGACTTTTATATTCACTTGCCACTAGAGGGAAACTTGAAAGATATCCAGGTTTCAACTTTAACAGATGTGAATGCAGAAAGCAAAAGCATCGCATCAATCTCCCGTCATTCAACAGTGGCTGGTATCGAACCCGAAACCTTTCGCTCTAAACAGCACTGTTAATCACTAGGTCTTAGTGAAGAAAAACGTAAACAATTTTCCTAATCAAAATCATTAATCATGGCTAGTTGGTCACTTGAATTGTCATCTTCTGCAACATAACATGCCACAACAGGTGATGAACATTAAACTCTGTTTAAGTTACAGTTATTAATGTAATTCCTTTCTATTAATTTCATTTTAAAATACATAAAGTCATTATCTTCTTATATAAAAATCTCGAAGTATATATTTCCCTCTTAGGATAACAGTAACAGTGATTTTCATTTTTTTTTTTTAGTCCATAAACGACTTTTTTACCACCAATTATTTATTTTTTCGAAAATTTTATCCCAAGATAAATTTGCTGAAAATTCTATTATCTTTACGCATATTTTAAATATTGTTTGAAATATTTTTTTTTGTCCATATTTCAAATGATAAGTGAAACTGGAGCATAAAACTTCAATTACATATGAATCAACTGAGCTACTTACTCCTTTTTTTTCAAAAGGAAAAAATACCCTTTTTTTTATCAACATGATGCTAAATGTGTATTCTTTTTCAGCAGGACATATACCTTTCTTAGTTACTGAAACACCACAATCTGTTTGAAAATGGAAAAAAATAAATAAATATATATATATCAATAGTTATTTTTCTTATTTATTTATTTCCTTAGATCCATCGCTTTCTCCTTAAATATATATAAGAACTCCTTTTTCTACTAGATGCATCAGATCGAAAAATGTTTGCTCGAATGAACTTGATCTGGATTTAACGCAAGAATATTTTCTTCCCTAACTCTCACAAGCACTTCAGCAGGTTCTTTTTTTCTTCTTGTTTTTTTTCCTCGCCAAGTTGGCGAGTCGGAAGCAAGGAGCTTAGAACTCTCTCTCTCTGAAAATAGGATGCGCGCGTGTAGGCTTTACTTTTACTATAAATTTTTGGATACACATGGCGGCAGTGTTAGAAATGCTTCAGTGCTGGATTTTAAGATGGTCCGAATATGAATTTTTGATGTCTTTTCCGCTTTTAGAGATGTTTTTTCGTCTCATCGCGTTTCGTTAGCATTTAAATAATGCATTATTATCTCCAGTTGTATATAAGAAACGATTCATCATGCATGTGTTCTTTATGGAGAGCTGGAATGGAATATTTGCGCAAAGGAATATATTTCTTGCTCTTATTTTTAGACGGAGAATTTTGTTTTATTTGTACGTCATGAATAAATTCTAAAATATTTATACAACAAAATTCATTGCCTTAATTTATGATAGTTTAATAGAATATATGTGCCATCTGCACATGTATAGCTTTTTACAAAAACTTATGTTTTTGTACAAATAATTCATTTAATTATTAATATGTAAAATATCTAGTCTATAAAAATCTATTTAATTCTAGAATATGCAATACTGCAGTATATAGATTGTCCAATAAAGTTCTACTCTTAACTTTAAAACTCCGAGGTTAGGTTAGGTTAGGTTATGACGGGTATTTTTCAAACTGTATGCTAACATGCTGGTAGCTCACATTGAAGAGGATAACTACAAAGGATTTTTTTTATATATAATCAAACAGACATGACATAGGTACCCTTTCATAGGCGATCATTCACAGTTCATTTATAAAAGAAAAGGACAAAGACAGGAGAAAGAGGAATTATATGCATGCCCGAACCGGGATTCGAACCTAGGACCTCTCTATCCACAGTCAGGCACGCTGACCACAAAACAGTGTAGGTGGCTAAATTGCCAACAGTTATAGTCACAGAAAGTGGTTATGTGCTATATGCTGAAAAAATTTATAGCGACCCTAGTGACCAAATTTAGAATTTTACTAAAAAAAATTGAGCGAAATAGGGTTATTGTAGAACAATTATAAAATGTGCCAAATAACAAGCTACTAAATTCAGTGTACCAATCAATGACCAAATTGAGAATTTTACTAAAAACATTCAGCAAAATATGGTTATTGTAGAACAGTTATAAAATGTGCCAAATAACAAGCTACCAAATTCAGTGTACCAATCAGTGACCAAATTAAGAATTTTACTAAAAAAATAGAGTGAAATATGGTTATTGTAGAACAGTTATAAAAATTACCAAATAACAAGCTAGATATAGATAGCAAAGAGAAGAAAACGTAAAAAAACGCATATGCTTGTACTCGAGTACTAATCCTGTTATTTTTTTTAAAGCTATGTATCTGAATTTTAGCTTAAAGTGAATGAACAAGAACTGCAAATGTGCTTCCTGACATATAATTACTCCTTTCTACACATTTGGAGATGTTATTATGTTGAATCACGTGAGCAAATGTACGATATACACGCTCTTCTTCTTATATACCCCTGAACTAAGTTTAATTTTGCATTAAGTCTTTGCTGTTCTACAACTTTGTGATTGATATTTTTTGAGTATCTCATTAGATTTTCGCGAAAAGATCACAACCTTTTGAACTTTACGAATAAGTGCTTTTCAAGTTGTCTTGTATAACAGATACATGTTCTGTACCTAAACACTTGATTGATTATAACTCGAATCCTCTTAACCCTCCGAATCCCTCCGAATTGGTTCCTATCACATAACAAAGAAGCTATATATTCACTGGTTGATATGGTGCTTTGTAGTACACATCATACGAAATCTGCTTTAAAATATCTTATTACATCCAATACAGTGCTTTCTGCATACATAAAGATTTTTATAATTCTAAAGAAGCTTAACTATTATGTAAGATATAACGAAATTTATTCGTAACTCATTTTTCGATGTAAGAAAAATCACAAATCTTAGAAAAATTGGTAAAGTCTCACATCATCATATGATGTTTTCATGTATGCATGTATCTAAAGGCTGTAGAATACACATAATCATGTACTCATAGCAGTAGTATAATATGCTATTAATATATTTGTCTTAGAAAATTTGATTGTACAATTTCAGTTAGAATATTATGTTTTTTGTTGGGCTCACACAAAAAATAAAAACATTTTCAAACACACTTTATTTTCCAGTAACTGTAGAAGAAACTCCATAACACTTTTACATACGTAACAAAACTGGGGAAGAAGCATCTAAATAATCTGCTGTTGTAACTTTCAGGTTACAGTGAACATAGCTTTATAGCAAAGAGCTACATCATATCCATTATCTATCAGTGGTTGTTCCGGTAGACAACACACTAATTTTCAAGAATTTTTAATCCAATCTGATCTACCTCAAAAGCAGAAGTTTATCGACCCCTTTTAAATTAGCTAAAGAATTTCCCAGTGGAGTACATGGCACATATCCCGCACGTTATCTTCCGAAAGATATATTTCAATAAATAAAGGATTATATTTATATGTTACAAAGGATGAAACCCTAAAATCTCATAAGCATCCACGCCACTAGATGCGCATGTAGGGAGTAGAAGTTCAACATTTAGCTGAGATCGAGCAAGGACTTACTGCATCGACACACTTGTTATAATCATTAAGCATCAATGAGCTATATATAGATTCTTATTATTAATATAGAAAATTAATAGATCTCAAATATTTTTAGAGTGGCATAAGAAAAAGCATATAAATAAAAATCATTGCTTACATACCGGGAGATTCCAGAAAAATCTTAAAATAAGGTCCCAAAAAGATTCTCAAAGAAATGCTTTTGTGCCAGTAGTGCGATTTCATACTAAATCTGGCAACCCTGCATTTTCTCTCTTTAAGACTGTCGTAGCTTGAACTAGACTAAACTCAATTACTTTTGTTTCTCTCTCTCTCACTAGGTTTTCCAAGAAAGCAAACCATACATTAAGATTTGTCCAGGAATTTCGCAACAGTATCTTTTACATCGACTATTAAATCTCTTAGTTTCCAGAAACTAATTCTATTCATAAATTGATAAAAAAAAAATCAAGAAATACGAAATATGAGGATTTTGTTCTTATTCTAGGACAATTTTTTAGATAATAGACATAATTTGTGTCTAGAGTTACAGTTTTCAATGAATTTCGAAAGTTTTCATTTTACTACCAACCTAATTTTTTCTTCAATTCAAGATCTAAATGAGAGCTGAAAAAAACTTATATGCTTTCCATACCAAGACTAGAATATAGGCACGAAAGTAATTTTAAAAAATGTTCTTATGAAGTGTCAAAAATATTCCTTTGACTAAAACAGGCTTCCATTTTATTTTCAGATCTAAGCAATTAAGAGAGATGGAATTTTGCTTTTGAATTTTCGTGTGCGCGTTTAAAAAAGACAGAAAAACTTTCTTGGAATGTAGTTTTCAGATGAAAGATGCATGTTTCAGAAGAAAAATTTCCAGGTATCATAAAATAAGTGGCATATTCTTTGTATTTTTATATCTAAATGAACTAGAAAAGTTCAATTGTCTTACCCGCAAAAAATATAACAAAGAAGTTAATTTTAAATGTGTTTAAAAGTGTGGCAAAAAAGTACAATCATTGAGCAACTAGCATTTTATAGCCAATAGTAGATTCAAGTATTTTTTCTAGATTGTTCCTAAATTAAGGAGCCCTTCTTGAAAATTACTATAATTGCACAAAAATAAACACTAAGAGCAAACTGAGTGGCGTTTTACTGACAAGATGTACAATTAATTTATTGAGGTAGCTACTAGGTTGACACGAATTACTCTACAACTTTAAAGATGAGGCCGCGGTGGCATGATTGGTTAGAGAATCGTTCGCGTTACTAAAAGGTAGTGAGTTCGAATCCCGGCTTAGTCGAATGTTCATTAATAGGGACTGAGGCTCGTAAAAATGCCGTGGTCTCAATGTCCTCTATGTTCCTACTTTCCAAGTTAATATCGCTGGGGGTGTTTGGAGCCAGGCCATGGGCCTTCTCTAGCTTTAACCTCTAAATTGGAATGCCTAGATGGTGCTGCCATCTATGAGCCAAAAGTCGTACTTCCACCTTCGTATATGGTGCTCTATTCGGTCTTTCTGACTTTATTCGCCCAGTCCCTTGACGGATGGGCTTCGCTTCGCCAAGTGTCGTAAGTAACAACAACTTTTAAGATACGTGCAAAGGGGAAGTATAAGCAAAAATTAACAGTTACATTTAAATATATGAATTATTTTATTCTAGCAAACTTTTCTTATTGGCCGACTAGAAGTAATTAAGTGCAGATTTTGGACAATTAAGAATGAAGCTTCTTCTTTTAGGGCTTCTGTTTATTTTAATGTGAGATTGAATCAAGAATAAAGTATTGAACATCTACAATTAACTCTTCAGAAATGAAAACATATGACATCAATTATATTTAGATAATTTACAAAATTTCACAATGGTTGCAGTTTCTTTTAGAAGAAGGGCACATGCCCACTAGGCAGGGTAATAATTATTTTGTGATAATTCTATTTAAGCTGATTTTGCGCTGAATGTATTGCCGTACTTATAAATTTTGTATGTATTTATTTATTTCGCATTATGATGTTTCTAATTCTACAAATAAATATAGCCTAAATTGGATACCAGATACCCCATTAAGGCGAAAAATGATTGCAACTGATGACTAAAGTATTGACCGCTTAGAGATGACCATCTAGGTGACGTGTGTGTCCTCATCGTGTAAAAATAGTTAATTATAAGATATTAATAATAATATTAATTAGGTTGTATATTCCCATTATTTTAATATTTTAAACTATATAAGTAACCTACTTTTCTATTTTAACTATTTTTCTTGAGATAACTATAGAATACAGAATAATCCAGGCATATCGTATGCTATCGAACATTCTTATTGAAATTCACTTAAGTTGAATATTATAACATTGCTAAAATTAAATACAAGTAATGTTCGAAATTAGAAAATTCTTTTTGGGCGTTCTTTGATAATTTTGTTTTTAACCGAAGGCAGAAATAGTTGATTCTTCTCCAGAAATTTCAAAAACTTGAAGTGTGCTCCATGCTTCATAAAGCACTGTTACCTCTTAAGAGGGAGAGAATTAAAATGCTATTTAATGCCTCAAATTAAGGCAACTCCAACGCAATTATCCCTTCACATTGCAGGGGAGTGTAGGGAGGGAAGAATTCTCTCCTCACCCACCCCTTCATTCTTCCTTTCCCGCAGCTGATTAAGCACGATGGGCAACAAAAGATTAAGAAAAAAAAAAAAAAAAAAGAACACAGTTGAACAGCACAAGAGAAGTAATTGTTGGGGCGAAAGGCGAATGCCCACGGTTCTCGTTTGGAAAGAGGCACCCCAAAAAAGAACAACAGTTGCAGGAAAATTAAAAAATATTAAAACAAAAAAACAATATTTTTTTTAATTATTAATAAAAAAAACTCATCAAAAAGGAATTGCGATTCATTCTTGCATGTTCCAAGTGTGACAAATTTATAATTATCGGTTTGAGGAAGACATAAGAATACCTGACGTGCAGAAAATACTCCTCCTCTACACCCCCATCCCCACATAGAAGATGGGTGTCACTTTTCAGCGCGTTGACACGTGTTCCGGCTTCCGTCGGATCAGAGATTTTGCCGGATCTCTGATTTCGAACGAGATTTTTTTTTCCTTCTTTTTTTTTTTCCCCTATGTAGTTTTTCTTTTAAGAACTGCTTTCTCATCAAGATCCCACCGACAGAATACTCGGGAATTTTTTTCTTCTTCTTCCTTACCGAAGAAATGAGAGTCAGACGATAGTGTAAGCAGCCAGACCATACTCTGCCGGCGGGAGTTGCTGTTTTGTAGGATTATTCCGGTTTCCCGTTTTTGGAATTATTTTTCTTTTTCTGCACTTCATTCGGCTTGATGTCTGACTTGACGATAAAGAGGGTCACCAGGGAGACATGGGGAGTAAGCAACCTGCCTGTTGAAGTGGGAAAGGGGGGTTGCCTGCTAAGCCTCACGTGACACTGGGAATGGAAAGCACGAATGGGAATACTTTTTCCTTTATTTCATCTTACCCAGCAGTAATTCATCTGGAAAGATCATTTCTGGGGGAAAATCGATTACCTGACGAAGTTTTTCGATGAACAGTTTTCATATAAATGCTCCTGCCTTATCATATGTAGTATTTTTATTAAATAAAAAAAAACCATTTTTCATTTACTAATTATTTTTTTTCTTTTTTCGTTGCAAAGTTTTTGTTAATGATTGTATTTCTATAATGATTTTTAATTTATGAATGAATTTAAAATCACAGTTTTAAAGTTTATCTACGAATGTTTTTATAAATGCTACTACAAAAGATTAAAGGCAACTTTACATCGTCTGTGCTTTTGTAAGAACAAATAGTAGCTTAGCATGTCAACTTTCACTTACTATAGCTTTCAACGAAAAGCAGGAATTTAGTTTTCGGAAAGAAATTGTGATTTTCAACAATAACCATAATTTCTATTTTTTAAAATCTTAGATAACAAAAATAGAAATTAAATTTAAATTTAAAATTTTGCTCAATGTCGGTTTACAAAATTACTCTACAAAATGAGGTTTCACTAATAAATCACCGAAAAAAAAATCGAATAAAGTACAGAATGCTTGAAAATTCCTATAAGACTTACGTATTTATTAAACATTTTTCATCCAAGTAACAACAAATTTCCAACTCGCGGCGTATTGGAAAAACCGAAAACACATTTACTGCATTGCGTAAATACAATATTTTTTCAAAAGTCAAAAAAATAGTAAGTAGCATTATTTTCTATCTAAAAAATATTAGTGAATCTTGTGAAAGAAGATAGCATCCGATTTTGTACATATTTTACTCTACTCTCATAGTTGCTGACAAATGACATAAAAAATGGAAAGAACACCACAATTTCTTTCTTGAAACTAGTAGAGTTCCTGAACTCCTTTGTGATTTAAGAAATTCCATGAATAGTTTAGTGTTAATCATGCAATAATACAAATTTTAATTCATATATATATATATATATATATATATATATATATATATATATATATATTCTTTCTTTCAATTTATTTCCATTTTGTTGCAATTTTCTATGCAACATAATAAATATATATGTTCTTCAATAACTTCCACCAAATGTACCAACAGGCTTTCTTCCAAATATATCTTCAAATTTTCTAATTGATGTATACCATATAATACAAAGAAAGTAATATACGATTAATTTACCTGATAAAGTTTTTGAATTTTGCCTTGAGAATAAGAGCCATTACCTGAGAAAATTAAATTAATTTTTATTTTTTAATGCAATAATCTGACTTATTATTATTAATTAAAAAAAACGAGCTTCCACATTCTTCATGAATATTCATTATTTGCGTTTACAAAAATGCAATTTTTATTAGTTATCACGTTTATATGAACTGACCAAAAATTTCCTGCCAGATCTTATGCAGAGATGCTACTCCAATACTTGGCAGGATATCTGGCGTCTACGAGCAATAAACCGTGCCAAGGTATCTTGGGAAATTACCGAGCTAATACAATTAAACTTATAACCCCCATTATTTATCCCTGTCAGTGGACTCCTTGGCGAAGAACAGGAACAATTAAGGAGGAAGGAATGCATCCAGACCACGGAAGGCCATTCAAGTCTGCAACCTCATTTGTTGCTTGGGAAACACGTTCCCCGTTATCGGTCGTTTAAGAGAATGCTTGAAACAAAGTATTCATTCTCTAGCTGAATTTCCACCGAAAAAATATCATTTGCACACAGCCTTCTATTTAAACTCTGATAGGAATACTCTGCTATCACTGAAAAATCGGAGATTATTTTCAATAGGGAATCTGAAATTTACAGATTAAAGCTGGTTTATTAACAACTGGACCACATTTTTTTCGAGTTTTTTTGTTTGTCTAATTGAATTACCAAGTTGAACTTATCTAAAGTATTTAAGATGAAATCTAAGTCAACAAACGTGATGAGCATAAAAATTAATAAAAAATTCCTTTTTTTCATTTATCTTACGTGTTTCATTGCTTGCATATATATATATATATATATATATATATATATATATATATATATATA
>JAPDSC010025278.1:0-10684 GCA_026290005.1 Latrodectus geometricus
ACAATATTATTTTAAATCTATTAGAAAATATTGAGTGAAACTCCAAAAAAAAATTTTCATATTATTAAATTCCTGAATTGCTATTAATTGTAAAAAATAAAAGTGCTAAAGTCAATAAAATAGATTTTTTTATTTCTTTCATGTTCACAAAACTACACAGATACATATTAAAAGTAAAAGAAATTTTGTAATTTCCTCTGATTTTTTTCCAAATAAGTTAGTTCAGTAGAAAATACGTGTTTCATAATTTTTTTTCTTATAATTTTCAAGTAAACTTATACTGTTAAAATTAACTATAATGATCTTTGCTTCTAATTTTTTTAATATTCATTACTGTAAATTCTGATAACATATAAAATGACATGAATTTTGACGTATATGAAAGAGGTTTTATTATGACATCGTTATCCAGCTCCATTCAGTACATATTTTTTACATTTCTTGAATACGAACACATTTCAGCAGAGTCATCCAAATTTTCCACAAAATACCAAACATTTCTCCAAATTCAATAAATTTCATTTTATCGTATTCGCATTAGTCCAGATTTATGTACAATCAAACACACATGGCTATTAATTTTAAAACTTCCACTTAGAATAAAATACCTGATAATTTTCCTGTATTGAAAGGTAACATGCCTCCAAATCTTAAAGGATTATTTCATTCGATAACAAGGATTGTGATAACAGTTATTGCCAACTAACAATTTATTGATTTTTTCTTGTGAAAGAAGGCTGATATTTAGCTTACTCACATTTGAATAATTGGGAATTACTGAAAAGATTTTAATTTTTATCTTATTTTATGATATACTTTCAAAACCCAACACTGTATAATGAATCAAAAATTTTCTATCCGATGAATTTTCTAACTGATGTAATATAAAATAAGTGATTTTTTTTCTTCTTTGTTAGATATTCTAATTACTAAACACAAATAATTAAAAATTACTGTCATAATATACTATTATTATTATAATATTTTTTTTTACTTGAAACAGTTAGTATTTACTAAATTAACAAATAAATGAAAACTTTGAACAAATACTCATCTTTAATAGAAGCTTTAATAAAAAAAAGCATACAAAAAAGCAAATATGATAATAGACAAAATTCAGAAACTAATTCCTAGTTTTACAACCTCTACAATTTATAAGTTTAGGAATGTTTATTCTTTCCATCTTGAATTTATCGTAAAGAATATTTTCTAATCAATCTCATCGAAGGATACTATTAATTCTTTCAGAAATCTAAAGTAAATGAAAGGCCGATAGCTAACCAGAATGTAAAATTAATATTTTATATAATAATTTTACATACTTGAAAAATCACAGGAATTTTATCTTAAGCTACACTACTGGCCATTAAAATTGCTACACCAAGAAGGCGACATGCTACAGACGTGAAATATATACGAAAAGAAGAAGATGCTGTGATATGCAAATGATTAGCTTTTCAGCGCATTCAGACAAAGCAGGCGCTAGTAGCGACACTTACTTTGTGTTTAAATGAGGAAATTGTTCAGCCGGTTCCTCTGACACAAATTGCATTTGAATATTGTTGCCTGGTGAAATGTTGTTGTGATGCCTCGTGTAAGAAGGAGAAATGCGTACCAGCACGTTTCTGACTTTGATAAAGTTCGAATTGTAGCGTAACGGGATTGCGGTTTATCTTATCGCAGTATTGCTACTCGCGTCGGTCGAGATCAAATGACTGTTAGCAGAATATGGAATCGATGGGTTCAGGACGATAATACGGAACGCCATGCGATATCTCAACGGCCACTTATCAATAGCAGTCGAGAAGACAGGCATATTATCCGCTTGGCCGTAATGGATCGTGCAACCACGTCACGAGTCGTGAGTCAAGAAACGGGATCGCTTGGAAGATAACAAGTGTCTGCACGAAAAGTTCGACGACGTTTGCAGCAGCATGGACACACAGCTCGGAGACCATGGCTGCTGCTTCCCTTGACGCTGCGTCATAGACAAGATCACCTTTCATGTTGTGATCAACGACGAACTTGGGCGCACGAATGGCGAGACGTCATCTTTTTAGATGAATCCAGGTTCTGTGTACAGCATCATGATGGTCGCATCCGTGTTTCGCGGCATCGTGGTAAACGAACACTAGCAGCGTGCATTCGTCATCGTCATACTGACCCATCACCTGGCGTGATGGTATGGGGTGCCATTGGATACACGTCTCGGTCACGTCTTGTTCGCATTGACGGTGCTTTGAACAGTACACGTTACATTTCTGGTGTGTTACGACCCGTGTTCTACCCTTTATTCGAGCCCTGCGAAACCCTACGTTTCAGCAGGATAATGCCCGACCGCATGTTGCCGGTATTGTACGGACATTCCTTGATACGGAACATGGTCTGCTGTTGCCCTGGCAAGCACGTTCTCCGGATGTTTCACCAATAGAAAACGTCTAATCAATGGTTGCCGAGCGACTGGCATCGTGTTGAAGCTGCATAAGCATCTGCACTTGTACATGCAATCCAATCTCTCTTTGACTCAATTCCCAGGCTTATAACTGGTGTTATTACTGCCAGAGGTGGTTGTTCTGGGTACTGATTTGTCAGAGTCTATCCAGCCAAATGTTTTGAAAATTTAATCACTTGTTATTTCTAGTATAATATATTTGTCCAATAAATATCATTTTGTTATCTGCATTTCTTTCTGGTGTAGCAATTTTAATGGCCAGTAGTGTCTATTCGCGTAAATGCAATGCGTCATCGTGAATTACGGCAGATGCTCTCTTTAGATGAGGAAACGTATTGTGTTGACCTACCATACTACTGCAAGGTTCGCTGGCTATCAACAGGTTAGGTTTTGATAAAAGATTTGTCTTTACGACGACAAATTTTAAACTTTTATCAAGAACAAGGAAGACAATGTGATCTATCAGATGAAGTATTTCTCAGAAGCCTTGCATTTTTGTCTGATATGATGACAAATAATTTAAATATTTGCTTGCAAGGTGAAACGAGGTATATTTATGAAATGTGGCAAAAGATCCAAGCGATTAGAAAAAAAATTATCACTTTTCAAAACATTGCTTTGTCGATCGGAAATACCTGCACAACACTTCCGGAGCTAGCTAAAATGTTAAATGAGCAGAACTGGAAAATAAAATATTCGATGAATATGTAGGTGTCTTAGATTGTTTAAAAGAAGAGTATACTAATAGATTTTCTGATTTTGACGAGCACACTCCTGCTATGAAACTGGGATTTGAATCACATTTAATAGATATATCCGAGGCTCCTGCAGAACTACAAATGGAGTTAATTGATTTAGGTGAAAATAGTATCATCAAATCCCTTTTTTAACGCTAAAAAGGATCCCATATAAATCTGGAAAAATACTGTTTAATATCCATGCCTTCGAGAACATACTCGCCGTTTACTTTCCTGTTTCGGAAGTACCTACAGTTGCGAGACAACATTTTCTTTCATGTCAAAAATAAAAACAAATTTAAGAACGGAAATTACGGATGCACATTTAGAGCATCAATTAAAGCTGTGTGTTACGAAGCTTGATCCAAATAAACAATTACTGTCAAACAAAAAACAAAGCCAAATAAGTCACTAACTTAATGAATAAAAATATATTGTATTTTTTTATAAAATTTTTATATTATTTTATATGTATATTATATTTAAAATTTTGTTGTAATATATTTTATTTTTTTCTATATAATGCAATAAATTGTTAAATCTATAGAAAAACTATAATAATTTCCCAAAAGTCACTTTCTTAGGTCAATCAGCTTATGCGGCCTCTCTTACTGCTGCCTAATTTAAATGTGGCCTAAAAAAATGTTCCCCACCTCTGGTATAAACATTTATTCCATATCACAATGAAAGTTTTCTTAACAATAGTACAGTGATGTGTTAATATGCTAGCAAACTGAATGTTTCTCTGAAACCTAGCATTGTTGCTCGCAGTTATCGTTGCTGTTTTACCTACCATTAACGAATTTATTTTAAATAAATACATTTTATTGATAAATTTATATGCTGAAAATATCATCCTAGTATAATACAAATAAAATTTCTTTTATAATATATAGAGTAATGCAAATATTATAGAAATTAAGTTTTTGTATGCATATTGTGTATTCGCATACCAATTCAGTGCACAAGAAATTTTCTCTGTGAAGAAAAAAAAATTCTTCCGTAATTCTAGTTTTCGTTTAAACTTTCTTTAAAGATTTGTGATAAATTGTTCTTTTTAATAGTTATCAGTTGATACTACGTGATATGGGAATCACAATTTAGACTTTTATATCTGCGAGGTCACATTAAGACTTAGTTGTTCTTGATAAATAGGAAGCTAACAAGATCTTTGCAACTTCAAAAATTGCTATTCAAACATTGTTCTACAAACCGTACCGTTTCATATTCCTAACTAATATGAAACGGTACACAAGCAAACATTTTAAAGACCGTGAACTACTAAAATACTCCATAACAGAAGTGGTGTTATCTTGCCATGCAAATTTTCAGATTTACCTCTGAGGTAACTTCTAAATTAGGAAAACTATCTTCCGGCTGCTTTCATCTAACTGATACAATCCAATTTTCGGTTATGAGTTAGATGAAGTTAGGCTATCGGTACAGGGAAGTATACTAGTGCAATAACAATTGGAAATGTTTCTGATTCAATTTTCGAGTAAAGAATTGTGGATTCGTCATATTGGATATTTAGCTATTAAATGGTACCATCAACAATAAAAAATCCAAATGCAATCATATTTTCATATTGAAAATTGGATTACAAAAATCCACTTTTAAAATTTTGTTCACGTAATCAATCTGTATGTTTTAAAACGTATTTTTTCACTATACATTTCATACACTATACATTTTATACCAAAAAGTTTTACATAGTTTTTCTTCCACACACACACAATGGGCCTTCAATAGAAGACTAGGAAAAACATGGTACATATCAGATGTACATGGTCATAAGTAATGTTGTTGATTTGAAACATTATCATTTACAGTGTCAGTTATATGAAGTAACAAAGAAGCAATTTTTTATTATAAAAAAATTTGATAATTATCTTTAAAATAACTTAATTTTCATTAAATATATGCGCACATATGTATACAGAAAATAAAAATGAATGTTATATGTCCACTGATTTATTTCTTGAAAATGCTAAATAATTTTGCAATTGACCTTTGAAAGCATCAGTCTAGAATTTGCCTCGAACTGGAATAAAAAACGTATTTGTTTAAATATGTAAAATTCTGATATGATTTTATGGGAAAACAAATCCATTCTGTAAACACTCTTTTTTGTATTAAATTACTTTCTTGCTGAAAATTCTACGTGTATATGTCAAAATTTGATTCGTAACATTTAAGTTACTGGATGAACTTTTGAAAAATGGATTTATTTACACAGATGATTTCCTTATTATAAATCCTTATAAATTGGCTTAAAATGATGCCTTAAAACTAAATGCCAACTAACTTGATAGTGAGAAACTGCTGAGTTATGGGTCTGCTTCAAGGTTTTGTCCTAAATGCATCAAGAATAATTATCACAATAATGATAATTTTTCCTAAATCATTATCTACAGCTGAATTTGATTCTGAGTATGATTACATTATTGGTAAGTTTTAACCATTAAACTTTACTAAATTAATGTGATATATAGTATTTAAACTTACTTTTACCTTTAAAAAACTTTTTTTTGGCAAGTAGTAAAACTGACAGATTGTTTCATTTATAATTCAGTTAAAATATGTATTCCTCTTAACAGCTTTTACAAAACACAAAAGATATTCGAATATCTAATGTAATAATATTATTTTAAATATGAAATAGAGTATTAATTAAGGAAAATAAACTAACAACTATCATAAAATATGTTTTCTCAATGATCAACTGCAATTATTGCGTGCATTTTTTTATTTACTTTTTGTTATTTTTAACTAGGTATTTTCTTCACACTTAAAGTTCGAACTATAAAATATATAACCCTTGCGCCACAAAACCTAACCAACCAACTATAAAAGTATTATTCTTTTTATATTTTATTGACATAAATATACATAATAAAATTTACAGTAAAAAGACGGTAATAAATTTACACATGCCGAAGATGGTGTTAATTTTGATATTTTAAATAGATAAAATATTTATGTGCTGAACTATTTTCGATACATTAAGAATGTATTGAGAATGTTTGAGTTTATTAAAACTTTAACTTATACTTTATTATAAATATTAAAATTAGTTGTGATTTAGACACATTATTAATAATTTAAACCACAAAAATAATAAATTGTCTTTTCTGTCTTTCACCCTTCATTTCTCTTTTTCCTAAAATAAAATAAATATTTAAAATCATATTTATACATACCTTAAAAATATTTACAAACGCTAGAAAAATTTCAATTTATTATTTTTCAATAAATTATATTCAGATACTTTGCTGTTTTCTTATAATACTGAAATGTCTTTTTTCGAAATATATAAAAGCTCATTTTACAGGATTCATTAACGTGCCATGGCATTTAGAGTAAAATGAATATAGTAATTTTTTTATGATAATTAAAATAAGTTGTTTTAAAAAATTAAGTCAAAGAAAAGAAATTCTTCATTTTTCTAGAGATATGTTTAATATGTTTCTTTATGAATATCACTCTGAGATTTTATAAAAATAAATATGCTCTCAAAATTTATAATTTTAATTAATAATGAAACATTTTTTGTGTTATATTATTAAACAAATATTTTATGATCAAAATCACTTATGTAAACATTTTTCGTATTTCTGACGAGAATTATATTAAATATGATTTATAAATAATTTAATTTTAACAGTCATATTTCTCTAATGATCTGAAAATAAAAATAATTAGTAAGAAACGTTATATTTTCTGTTAATTAAAAAATAATATCAACGTTGTTCTCAAGACTGTTCAAAGTTAGTAAACAACAAAAAAGACGTATTTCCCATTTTTTTGAATTACTGTTTTCGAGAATATCTGAAAATATTAAATTAAACAACAACCTTGCAATTGCATGCATAAAAATTTGAATTCATTGACAACATCTAAAAACTATGTCAGTAAATTGAACGATTAGTTCTCTGGCGTGGTCAATTGATACAGTCAAACAGTTCAAACCTAGATTGAACGAAATTAATTGACTCGACTAAAATTTAAAATCTCATTCCTAAGATTTCTTTTGTTCATCTTAGAAAAATCACCATCATGCTCAAAAAAGTGTGTATACAATGAATAATAAAAAAAAATCAAGATTTATAATATTATTTAAATATCTCAGAAAATATTGACTTAAAACATTGATTTAAAATGAGTGACTTTGACTTGAATGAAATACACGTCAAAGTCACTCATTTAATGATAATCCAGCTTTATTCAATACGTATTTTCTACACTTCTTAAGCTCTGATGTCCCACCCACCATTTAAATCTAATCAAAGTTGATGAATTCATATTCTTTTTGAAATCAAGTACATTTTTAAGTTAGTTTTAAGATGAAATTTCAGGTTTTAGAAGTTCAATTCTTCAATGGAAATTGTTCATTTTTTCATTTCTTCTTGTAATTTGCATTGGTCACCAACCATTATGCACAACATCTCTAAATAAAATAGATGCTCGCCCGGTTCAAGGTCGATCGAAAGTGCATCCAGATTTTTATTTTCTTAGTGAATTCGATACGTTTCTTATGAAACATAATCATCGAATTAGTTTATGATTTCGTCGATAAATACTTATTGTCTCCGTATTAATTTCTCCTTACAGAAAAAAAACAGTTTTTGAACCCATTCATTGTTTCATCTTAACCGTCATGTACTTGGCACATTCTATCACCCAACTGTAGCAACTCTCTTCCACAATGATTTTTAATTTTTTCTACAAACAATACTTTTCACATGGTAATTTATGGTTAATGTTTCTACTGTATGACCATGTGAGTTATACAAATTGCTTCAAAACTTTTCTGTGTTCTCGTTATTCTTCCATGATACTTTGTAAATGCTTTAAACTGACAATTTTCGCCCCATAATAAATGTCATTTATAGTTCTCAATAAAAATCAAAGAAAATATAGGTTGTTACTCGAAACTTTAAAAATTATCTTCCTGCAACTGTAACCAAAAATTGCTTTAAGATAATTATCTCTAGCGCATACTTTCAAACATTAATTTAGAAAATTTTTGTTTTATGATTTGGCTTAGAGGACATTTCACTTGGGGGTTTCATGCATAAGGAATTTTTAGCACACTCTATAAATTTGAATATATCTATCTATATACATTTAAGAAAAAAGACAACAGAAAATAATTTTTAAATTAGACATTTTTCAGGAAAAACAAATCAAATCTTTTAAAATATTAAATAAACATTCCATATAAGTAAAAATATAATAAAAATTAGAGTAAAAACAGGAAAATTGGGGAAAAACACTTTTATTAAAAGAGTGAAAGAAAACTTTGAAAAAGAAGAAAAGAATAATAGAAAATTGTTTCTTCACCTCGCATTAGGATAAGAAATTTCCGAATTCATTTGTGAAAATGTTTTTTAAAAAAATGCACAAATTAAACCTCCCAACGAGAAAGAATTAATAAAAAAATACATGTGTATGTATATACAATATAATAACATTCTAAAAGATGTTCCAAAGATTTTATCAACCAGATATTTCATAGATTGTTAACACCTAGATTGTTCCCTGTTCCTAACCCAATGATTGTTTTACCAGTTTGGGTGGAATCTAAATTTCTTCAGATGAAAAATATTTTCTTACGTAGCGTTAAACTTAATATGTAATCTGTTTAAAGTTTTAAATTATTAGCTGATTGCTTTTTTGCACTGATTAGTAAATTTTATCCTTGTGCTGAACTGCCAGCACCAGTTCTCTAAAATTTTAAAAACTATTTTTTTTTAATTTCATGTCTTGAATCCGAAACTATTTTAATAATGTAATCTAAATTTTCCTAAAAACATCCTTGGATATCTCTAATTCTATTGAATTTCATTTTTTCTATAGCTCGATTGACCAGATTTATGTACTTAATCTAGCATATATAGCCATTAATTTTAAAACTTCTACTTAGAATAAAGTACCTGCAGATTAATCTAATAATTTTTTCTGCACTAAGTACTAACACTTCTCCAAATCTCAAAAGATCATTTCATTGGATAACATAAAGCATACTAATACGTATTGTCAACTGACATGTGTTATCGATTTCCACATGTCAAGAAGCTGTATTTTTAGCCAGCTTACATTTGAATAATAGGGAATTTTTGAAAAAATTTTAATTTTGATCTTATTTTATGATGTACCTCCCATACTCAACAATGTATAGAGAATAATATGTAGATGAAGTTTCTATCTGATGAAATATACACAGAGTGCAATTGTTTTTTCTCT
Source organism: Latrodectus geometricus (assembly GCA_026290005.1). NCBI lineage: Eukaryota > Metazoa > Arthropoda > Arachnida > Araneae > Theridiidae > Latrodectus > Latrodectus geometricus. The sequence goes on from JAPDSC010025278.1 coordinate 9,439, forward strand.
TTCATTACTAACACTAATTATTGTAAATAAATTGCCTAATTTGTTGTTATTATTGTTAATATTTTTGTTTAATTAAAATTACTGATGTTCCTTTATAAATGCATAACTTTTAACGAATACTAATCTTTTATAGAATTTTTAATAAAAAGGCATACAAATAAGCAAAAATGCTAATATACAAAATTCATGTAATAACACCCTATTTCATTTATATAGATTTACCCTATTTCAAATATATGAATTTAGGATGGTTTATTCTTTCCACCTTGAACTTATCGTAAATAACATTCCCTTATAAATCTCATAGAATGATAATATTCAAAATTCAACAATTACAAAGAATGATCTTTTATATATTAATTTTGCAATATTTACGTGAAAAAAATCACAGTAATTTTAACTTAAGCATCAATCATACCTATACGAAACAAGCAATTTTGTTTTGCCAAAGAAAAAAATTATTCATATTCAATAAGTTAAATTTATTATATTTGAGCTTAATAAAATTAAATATTAAAGCGCATAAAAATTTATAGTAATATAAACTCCTCTTTTTTATGCAGTCGGAGCTGGTTCTGCAGGTTCGGTCTTAGCCAATCGTTTGTCAGAAGATCCTGAAGTAAAGGTTCTGCTATTGGAAGCTGGTGGAGAGCCTCTATATATATCAAATATTCCTTTCTTTACTTTCCTCATGCCATTTACTGACCAGAATTGGGACTACAAAACTGTTCCTCAAAAACATTCTTGCCGGGCGCTCAAAAACCAAGTAAGCAAAAAATACCTTCCATAATGTTACCTAATTAATACATTTTATTTTTCCAATCATAAATATGTACTTTTACCAGAACTGACAAAAAGGTTAAAAATAATATTATAGGATAGATAAATACATTACTCATATTGAAATAACGAATATATACAATTTTGAATTACGGAATGATTTCATATTAAACATATTGAAATAACGAATTTTTCAATTTTCAATCACTGATCATTTTCCCTGTTTGGCTCCCATAAATTTCTAGAGTTTCTTGTAGGTTTCATAAACAATACGCAGTTTTAAAATGGACACACTGCAATTAATACACATGTATTGAGCAAACAGTAACAATTAAACATACAAAATTATTTTGTTCTAGTGCCTTCTCGCTCTTGTAAACATTATTATCATAAGATAATAATGGGATGAAAGCCTGCTAGCTTCCGCAAATCAAAAATAACCTTCTCTCTTTTCAATAAAATATTT
>JAPDSC010025280.1:0-23176 GCA_026290005.1 Latrodectus geometricus
CAACTTTTCACAAATTATTAACACAATTATGACCATATTAAAAAAAATTATCACTTCCTTTAACAACATATATTTAATCGCAAATAACTGAAAAGAATTATTTAAAAGCAAACTAATAAAAGAACAGTGTCCAATTTTTTCTAACAAAAGATGACAGTAAAACAGTTTCTATACAAAAGATGACAGTAACATCAAAAAAGCATGATATCAGATGTTCTATTCTTTGGAATTAAATATGTATTCTGATAGGCATGGCATTAGTTAAAACCCGACTATTTTAACTAGATCAAAGGTCAGAATCTACCGAACAACAAATCTGTCAAATATAGCTCAAATGAAGATCGATATAATATGGATACATAGCAAAATGTATTGAATGGTTTAAATTCATTAAATTATCCTGAAGATCATGATCCTTTAAGTGTTTTGAAATGAAATTTAATTTTATGGTGATTTTCCACAATAAAACACTTTTCTTTCGCTAATTAAATACTAGCTGCGAGGAATGCTATCTTTATCGATGAGTTCGGATTGATTGCAGCGAATTAATTTTAAGCAGTTGATATGACATTGGGATATTATATATTCTATTTTACAGAAAGGACACTGATTACGTTACAGTATAATGACATAACGTCAAACCTTCTGTCGCATCTGTGTTTAAGAGGTGACGTTTCATCGATTTTTTTTTATGTTATACTATCTCAGAATAGTTTAACTTTCTAAGGTGATAAAAAACATGTTATCTTCGACTGCAGCAAAGAACAACAATTTATAGAGGTAAAAGATGCATCCATAAATAAAATTACAAATCCTGGTACGCTTAGTGCACTGTGCAAAGCGTGTGTATGAATATAATTCCAGGAACTCGAAATACATTTTTTCTATATTAAGGATATACAATGTTCTCTGTATATTAATTAGCATGTTATTAATATTAGAAATCTGATTTTTTAAAATAGCTGATATCATTTTATTTTTATTGGTCCAATAAGAGGTGGCTATGCTACCTGACTTCGTAAAATATTCTAATATCCTAATGTCTGTGTTTATTCATGTAAAGTGAAGTGAAGAGAAGATTGCATTTCGAGTTCTGTCACCTGCTCATGTAAATACTGCCGGAAAAATATGATTTCAGGTTTGAAAACTTAAGCTTGCAAAAAATAGATAATTAACCAAAAATATGTCTGAATGAATAAATTAAATCGAACATCTTTATCATTGTGTTCTAAAACGTATCGCTTCGTTCAATAAATAATTATTTTAAATAAGTAATAATCATTTAAGATTCAATTTCATAAAAAAAATGTTTTCTAATTTAAATTTGAAAACTTTTAACTTATATCTTTAATGCATTATTTCATTTTAGTGTTTGAAGACTAAGAAATTGAGGAAAATGCACTCTTCTCCATGTAATTATAACATCATTTTCATAGTTATGAATCTAATTTTGTTGTTATAGATAATAATGAATGTATTTTTTGGTTAATTATCTAATTTGCTAAAATTCTTTTTAATCAAGTAAACCATTTATTGTAATACTTTCTTCCGTAAAATGTATTTTTATCTAATTTTCCTTAAATATTACTTAATTAAATAATTACTTAATTGAAACACACATAAAATTATATTTATTATCATCTTATTTTTAGTACATTCGAATTTTTTTCTGATATTTTATTAATAATTCAAAAAAATTTTAATGTTAATTATTTGGACAGAGAAAAAATAGCATGGAATATTTCAATTAAACCTAAAAAGTATTTGGAAGAACTATATAAATTATTAATCCTTTACCCTATTTTGAGAGCTGCAACATATATTAGTATCTACTTAAATAACTCTGTTAAATTTATTCAGTATTTTAATATGAATGCGTTTTAGGATTATTCATCTTCATGTTTAAATTCATGGAACTCTCTAAAATAGACTCGAGAATTGTAATCTTTTTTACATGTTTTATTCATTTGTTTAACTCTTCACACACAAAAATATTTCCATAAAGAAGGGAGATATTTTGAAGCTTTCTCGCGACTTCCACTATCAAGTATCGTTATGTGAACAGTAAAAATTCCTGTTTTAGTTTAAATTGATTTGTACCACATCTCAACCATTTTCAATTTTATATACATAATTTTATTATTTTAAATATGATGCTGCATGTTATTTTATAATCGCAATTTTTATGAAGTATGATAGTTGGTATTGTTCTATTTTTGTAGATATCCTTCCATTTTTGTGACTAAACGAATGACATTTTTACAATAATTTTTATTTCTGTTTCATTTTTACTGAATTTTTGGCAGATGCAAAATATTCTAATAATAATTAAGTAATTAAAGTTTTTAAATAATTCCTTAAATAAAAAAATTAATAACCACTTAAATAATTTTTAAATTTAAACTGAAATTGTATTAAATATCCAAAAAATTTAGTTTTAATATTCCTTACCCTCGAATACATACCAAAATTTAAGAGAGAAAATGGCTATGAATTAAACACATTCGTTTATTTTGTTACTCTTATGACGTCATCACCAAAAATGTAACGAAAACCGCACTTTGAGGATGAAGCTTGTATCATTGTCTCTCGGTTAAGCGTTTTTGAATAATTTTTAACGGAAAAGGGTTTAAAAAACAATGCTATATTTTACTGATGATTGTTAAGAGATTTGTATCTGTATACAATAGATAGCGAACCCTGAAAGATTACAAGAGATATATCACTTTGGGAGTATTTTAAGTTTTATCTTAAGGTATTTTAAGAAATAGGTCTTAAAAACAAAGAATGGCATATGTTAATTAAGGTAATATCCACAAAAAGCCACAATAATTGATAATTGGTATTTACTGTTAGCAATTTATCAAGACATAACATTCAGTACTGTTTAGCAACAAAGATTGTTCTCTTAATAGCTTAACGTGGGTATCAATGGAGCCTACATTTAGAGTAGCATTTATTCAGATAGGTTGATCAGGTATTTGTTGTGACGATAAGTTTTTAACTACTTCTATGAAGCAATGAAAACCTTGTATCTGTTGTTATTGTTGTTACTTATGACACTTGGCTAAGCCAAGACTGCCCATCAGAGATTAGGGGAATGAATTCAGAAAGAGCGTCTTCCATTTTTGGGCAGAGCATAACCCCATGAGAGTGGAAGTACGATTTGGGCTCATAGATAGCAGTACCATCTGGGTTTTCCGATTTAGAGATAGGAAGCCAGAGAAGATCCAAGAGCTGGCTCCTAACACTTCCAGAGGAATTAATTTGTATTGGAAACATGGAGGACATTGCTACCACGACATATTTTACATGCCGAAGTCACCATTAGTGAACACGACGGATCTTCGGATAAACCGGGATTCGAACTTACTGTCTTTCGGTAACGAGAACGACAACCTAATCAACCAGGCTACCGCTGCCTTGCAGTATTTCGTACAACTTGTATGCTTTAAACCCTCAAACTGAGAGTGTATTCAGTGGTCAGTATATCCTCCCGACCTAAATAGGATTGAACATATTTGGGATACAATAGTTTGAACAAAGTCTTTTTCCTGCCTGGGGTTTGATCGAATTATTAATTTTGGAATTATTAATTATAAGTTGTCAGGCTTTGCATCTACATGTATTAAATATAAAATATCAAATAAATTAATTTCTTTCAACATAATTATTATTTTTCATTTAATTATATCATGTATGATAGTTTAATATTTTATCTGTGGAATGAGTATTGCTAAATGTTAAAAAATAATGAGTCTTACTAAACTATTTGAGACTGACTTTTGCTAAGCAATAAGGGGATTAGTTTTATTTGCGTAAACAATAAAATATATTTCCTATTCAAATTAATCTACGGTAAAATTAATTGCTGCATATAAATTGGGATCTAAAACTCATATTAAGTAATTTCCATATTTCAATTTAGAATTAAAATCAACTAACAAAACGCATTTTAATTAATTTTAATGTTAAATATTTAATTTAGTTCACTTATTCATAACACTTATTACCTTTATAAAGATTGCTGATGATAAAAGAATAATATTTAATTTTCGATCAATTCTTATTCATTTTAAAGATGAAATTAATAAATAAGGTGATTTAATTATATTTATTATATGTCTTATATTCAAATTTTTATTTATTTTTATATTCAATTTAAAAATGAAGCAGTGTTTGTTCTTCTAAATTACAATTTTACGCGCGAAAATTATTTTTTCAAGCAATTATCTTGACAATTGAAGATTTTTTACATATTATTCTTATGGAAAAAATTATGCCTCTCACAAAGTGTAATGATAAAAAATAAGATATTCTCCTAAAAATGGTACTATAAAATCTTGAAAAATTTATAAATTAAGATTACCTTATTAAATTTTAGTTCTTCCAATTTTTAAGAACTCAATTACTTTATTGTTGAGCTGTGTCAAGTATATTATAATGTTTTTCATTTAATGAATTATAACAATGGATACAATATTAATAGCGTTTATTTTACAAACTTTTGTGGGTGTAAGTACTTTGCATATGTTGGTGTAGTACCAATATATTAATAAATGGTCTATTATTCAATAAAGGTTCCTCCGCAAGACATTATTCATTTTGAAAATAGAAAAATCCCATATAGATAGTTCTCTATATCAAATTATTATCTAATGATTTGAAATTTTTCTTTAATTTACTTTAACTTGTCTAATACCATTTAAAACTTTTAAACTTTTAAGAGATTAAGATTTTGAATTGTATGAAATTTAAAATGTGTAAAAGAATCATAATTAATCTATGTAATATTAATACCTTAATGTGCTAAAATATATTATTCTAACTTTTATTCTTTCATTAGGATGATATAGACATTAAAGTTATCACTCAATTCAGACTTGAATAATATGATGGAATTAAACCATCATCATGTTGATATAATGTTATCAATAACCTGGCACTACAATAAGAGTCGAAAGTGATGGGTGTGGTCTAAAACTTTTTCAAGTTGTAGGAAATAAAGCTGAAATAGTGTTCTATCACCTAACAGAAAAATATAGTTGAGTAAAAAAAATTTCATTAAAAGAAGCTCTTAAAATGTGAACTGATAAAAGATTAATAGTTCCAGAAGAAAGCACTTTTTAGAGCCCACTTTTCAAATTTGAATAATGACTATTGAAGGCAGGCACATGCGTAGAATAATTTTAATAATGAATATTATAAATACAAACTTTCAGTAAGTTTTCTTTACATAAATTTAACCTTAATAACTTATTTGATTCTTTGATATAAATTAAATCATAAAACGAAATGGACATAAAGAATAGATCAAACAACCTTCACTTTTAAAATTTATTCCCTAAATGATATTAAATTGAAAATAAAATAATGATAATAGTAATTGAAAATTAAATTATTTTTTACTTTTGATTTAAAATTTATCTTATTCACACATTTTATTCGCAACGAAATTCTTAAGTTACCCCTACCATATTGTACGCCCACACTGATTCCCAACTACTTCTCCATAGCCTTAAAAGCAAAATATGCTCCTTTGTGTGTGTTTTAAAATTATGTTTTTTAAATATTATAAATGTCATTGACACTTAAAGGTGTCAATTGTCATGCTAAATTTTTCGGACAAGTAAATGGTTATTTAAAATTACAATTATACATTTTAAAATAATTTGTCATTTGAATTAAGTAAGATAATTTATAGGATTGGGCCATTTCAACCATTGATCAATAAATTACGATCTCATGCAGACATTGATCAGAAGTTTGTATCTGATCAATGAATAACCCCTTTCAGATTGCATCTGATCAATGGACAAAGATGCCATTTGATATATTAATCAATGTTCCTCTCAGATCAATGTATAAATTCTTTTAAGCACTCTCTAATCAATGGATACTAAAAGTAATATACGCATTGCCTTAAAAATTTGCGCACCAAGAAAAATCGTCAAAACGAAATGAAATTTTACACATGTAAGTGACGTAAGTAAGTGATAAGAAAATCAAAGAAAACGAATCATTTATTGCAGAAAAAAGTACACATAAATGGAAGATTTAGTACTCTATTGCAACCCCTTTAGCTTGATGCTGTATGAGATACGATGGGCATTGAAGTATATAAATTCTTCATGTTGTCCTGAAACATGTCGTTCAACTTTTGCTGTAAATACAGCTGTTGTAGTTCGACAACTTGTAGGCTGTCCAACTTATCTCCCAAAATGATTCTAGACATGCTCGATTGGTGACAAATCTGGAAATCAGGCAGAGCCAGGAAGTGTGGTAAAATACCAAAGGCAGACTAGTGTTATCCTTGATATGGCTGGCAGAGCAGTGTCTTGTAGAAAAAGTGTTCCTGGGAGCCCTATTATGAGTGTCAGCACATGTGGTTGAAGGATGTCATGAACGTACCGGTGGGATGTCATTGTGCTATGGATCACAATGAGGGGTGACCATGTATCAAACTATATAATCACATCAGGTCTGAGAGTGGTGTGTCGCTGTAAAGTGATGACAATATTGAGGCATTCACCACAGAGCCCGGACACACAAACAAGATTATCATTACTACTCAAATTGAAACCAGATCGTAGAAAAGGATCTAGTTCCATTCCATTGCAGTCCAATCCTGTTGTGTGCGACAAAACACCAAAAGTAAGTGTCGATGAGAGGGTGTCATAAGCAGCACACGGTGCCAGAATTGGTGCCACGATGGGTACCACGTGGCAGATGTCTTTCAGCCAGTACACTTGCAATGGTTTGAGAAGACACAGGGACCCTTAGTGAAGGTACTGCTGGATAGCAATTAACGAGATAGTTGGCACTACGCATGTGTTTCGTATGATGTGACAGTCTTCTCGACGACTGGCATGTCTAAGACGTTCTGAGCTTGGTCGCCAAGTAAATGACGTCTCTTCCATCTACTCGTCCAACACCTCCTCACTAAAAGCAGAATGGCCTATTTGACGAGCTACTATATGAAAACTACATAGTTTCCATCATCCCAATTATTTTTTCTCTCTAGGACCCAGATAGTTGCTCATATTGTCTTTGACGGAAATCTACCCCAGTGTTTCCTTTGCAAAAGATTAAGCACTTAAGAACTAATCAAACAAGCTCTACGTACCTGTTTTATACTTTTAGAGAAAGAAATTCAACACTCTCTAGTGGCATTACGCAATTCGTAATCCCACAGCATGTATTTTCATGCCAAGTTTCGCTACGATCCATCAATTATATCTTGGTGCTTAAATTTTAAGGCATTGAGTGTCAATAATAATCGTATTATTAATTTATTTAACGTTCATTTCTGATCAATGAAGAATTTCTTTTAGGCAACTTCTGATCAATGAATAATGAGGTCATCTTATTCATTGATTAAATACAATTCAATGAGCAATGAATAAACTAGTTCGAACAACATTTGATTGATGAATAAAACAGGTCTTATGGTCTTATAATGCACATTAATTGTAAATTTTCCCTCTATAATTGAATCTATCTGAATTGAATTTTCCCTCTATAATTTCAGAAACATCATTTTTAATATTGTGGAAACATTAAATCTTTGTATGATAATTAAAATATGCTAAACATCAAAATATTAACACTTTAAAATTCAAAACCATTTTTTTTTCAAATACCATTCCTTATTAGTAATCAACATTTCAGCCAATTCCAATGAAAATGATTTAAAATTTTTGAAATTTTCTTTTTTCTCTGAAAATAAAATTCTTATACAGATTATTACATATTTCCAATTCTATTTCTTTATTTCTACAGAATTTCAATATTTGAGTAATTTCCACAGTCGAAATTTTAAGTATTCGTAGTTCACAAACTAAATTTATTAAAAAGAGATTTAAACTTGCTTCTGATAACTCATTATCTGTAATTTAGTGGTTTGTTAAATAATAAAATACGGTAATGATGTTTCAATGGGAGTATAATTTCTTAGATTAGGAGCTCAGAAACGGTTTGTTATAATAATTAATCCGCTTCTTTTAAATAAAAAATTGATCTTTTGCAAATCATCAAGAAAATGAAATTGTCCTTCTGGATATCGTTAGATGTTTCTAAGAAACTTTTTCAAGAACTTCCTGAATTGCTAGCTAATTAAATTTTTTTACATCAGACATCCATTTACATTTTTAATTTTAATAAGGGAATAAAACTTATCAAAGTGGACATAAAAGGAAAATATTTTATTAAAAAACTTAAAAATATTTAAAATATAAGAAACTAAAATTTTAAATTTCGGATGTATTATTATATTAGAATTTAAAGTACTGTACTGGCCATTAAAATTGTTACACCAGGAAGAAATGCAGATAACAAAATGATATTTATTGGACAAATTTATATTATACTAGAAATTATTATACTAGAAATAACAAGTGATACTAGAAATAACAAGTGATTAAATTTTCAAAACATTTTGCTGGATAGATCCTGAGAAATCAGTACCCAGAACAACCACCTCTGGCAGTAATAACAGCAGTTATACGCCTGGGCATTGAGTGAAACAGAGATTGGATTGCATGTACAGGTACAGATGCCCATGCAGCTTCAACACGCTGCCACAGTTCATCAACCGTAGTGACTGGCGTTTGGTGACGAACCAGTCGCTCGGTAATCATTGACCAGATGTTTTCTATTGGTGAAAGAACTGGAGAATGTGCTGGCCAGGGCAATAGCCAAACATGTTCCGTATCAAGGAAGGTCCGTACAATACCGGCAACATGCGGTGGGGCATTATCCTGCTGAAACGTAGGGCTTCGAAGGGCTCGAATAAAGGGTAGAGCCACGGGTCGTAACACACCAGAAATGTAACGTGCACTGTTCAAAGCACCATCAATGAGAACAAGAGGTGACCGAGACGTGTATCCAATGGCACTCCATACCATCACGCCAGGTGATGGGCCAGTATGACAATGACAGTGTGCGTTCACCACGATGCCGCCAAACGTGGATGTGACCATCATGATGCTGTAGACAGAACCTGGATTCATCTGAAAAGATGCCATTCATGCGTCCAGGTTCATCGTTGATCACACCATTGAAGGCGCTCTTGTCTATGACGCAGCGTCAAGGGAAGCCGCAGCCATGGTCTCCGAGCTGAGAGTCCATGCTGCTGCAAACGTCGTCGAACTGTTCGTGCAGACACTTGTTGTCTTCCAAACGACCCCGTTTCTTGACTCACGGCTCGTGACGTGGTTGCATGATCCATTACGGCCTTGCGGATAATATGCCTGTCTTCTCGGCTGATAGTGATAGCTGGCCGTTGAGGTCCCGCATGGTGTTCCCTATTACCGCCCTGAACCCATCGATTCCATATTCTGCTAACAGTCATTGGATCTTGACCGACGCGAGCAGCAATACTGCGATAAGATAAACCGCAATCCCGGTACGCTACAATTCGACCTTTATCATAGTCAGAAACCTGCTGGTACGCATTTCTCCTTCTTACACGAGGCATCACAACAACTTTTCACCATGCAACAGCGTTCAAATGCAATTTGTGTATGAGGAACCGGCTGAACAATTTCCTCATTTAAACACAATGTAGGTGTCGCTACTGGCGCTTGTTTTGTCTGAATGCGTTGAAAAGCTGATCATTTGCATATCACAGCACCTTCTTCCTTTCGTATAAATTTCACGTCTATAGCATGTCGCCTTCTTGGTGTAGCAATTTTAATGGCCAGTAGTGTATATTTATGTGCTATGTTAAAGTGCTATAATTGTTAGCTCTCAAATTATAATACAATAATATTCTTTTTGTATTTAATTAATTTCACGGAGAGTTTATTGCAAATTAAACAGTAAAAGAAACAATTAAATTATAATTTTTTCCTTGGAATATTCAAAATTGCTCTTTCTTATTTGTTCAATATAAAAATTTTTAGTTCTAGTTCATCTTTTTTAACTTTTTAAAATAATTAAAAAATTTCATAATGAAATAATTCAATTTTATGTATGACATTGTATAGGAGTTTCGAGTTTTTCCTGAATATTAATTTTGTTTTCAATACTGATAATCAATAAACAAATCCTTTCAATAAAGTTTTCACCAATATTTTACATAAGCATATTTTTTTTAATTAAGAATTAATTTTAGTGTAGTAAACTTGAGATTAAATTATTAGCTTAAAGTTTTTGCAGGAAAGTATACTTGCCCAGAAAACTTGGTATTTTGACATGACATAATGAGCTTATGTAAAGTTTTAACTATTCAAGACGAATTTTTCCTGCAACGCATATTAAAAATGAACAGCTGAAGCATTTAAAAAAAACAACAACATTTACAAGTAATATTTCTTGCAATTTTTAATCACCATATGCATGTAACGGTTTGAATAGAGAAATTAATTTTGTGAAAAAAATGCCTTTAAACGCTCTCAATGACATTAAAATAATTTTCCGTCTTGAAAATGGGTTGTACTGTAAGTTTCACAGAAACAAAATAATCTAACAGGCTTATGACTAGATTGCTTAAAGTAATTTGATGATTGGACATGGCAGCATTAAATCAGAGATGTATAGTCAATTGCCATCTCAGGGATATAAGGTACTCTAAACAAGGCGTACCACCCACTGATACTTAAAGATCCGAACTCAAGTTTCGATATCCATTAAGGCAATTAATACCTGAAGTATCGACTTCCTTATAATGAAATCCATTAAGGTAATCCATTAATATCTTAAGATAGGCTATATCACTTTATTTAGTATTGATTTTGTTAAACCTAGATTGTAAATAATCAGAAAAATGTGATCTTCGATTATGAATCCCGCTTGTCTGTCACTGCTGATGATTAAAACATATATGAACGGCGAGGATATGACACCACAAATAATTGCTCGATTTGAAAAAAGATTACAAAATGAACTACAAGGGAACAAATTAATCGAATAGACTTGTCAATAGCTTGTTTGCAGTGACTTCATATTTGGATTGTTGTGGAAATTGTGGATTAGAGTAGTCTTTTCGGCCAGCTCAGGATTATCAAGGCTTACCGCATACAGATAACTTGGTGATTCTGGACTCAAATTTCAACATTTGCGTTAAATAATTTCATCTTATCCAGAAATGACAATAGAAAATAGATGATATAGCATAAGCAATTCACTAATTCCTCAGCATAAATTTTGCTATTTCAATTCGTGTCGATCTGAATAGCATTTGATTTGAGATGAATACTATTTTCTATCATCTAAACCACTGTTTAGATGATTAAAAGTCAATCATTTAAACGACTGTGAATCCTTAGATGATTGACTGATCATCAATGAGAATATAATATATATATCAAGTTTAAAAAGACTAAGTACATATTTTATTTTCATTATACATTACAATGAAATATGCTTAAGCAATTTTCCTACCTAGCATAAATTTATAAACTAAAATTTTTTTATTTCTCTTAAACCTCATCCTTTCTCCAAAATGTCGGAACACAGACGAAAATAATCAATTTAGAATTTTGTTTTTTATTTCTTTCAACACTAACGCTAAAACCTATGAACAACATATTAAAAATACATCAAAGGGAATAAAATAATTTGCGCTTAGCATGCCAATATTACGTGACTATCATAGAATGTATTGAAATTTTATTTTCGTAGCATATTTTCGTTCCTTATGAATTCCTTTCACACAAAATATATACCCTGGTTGCGAAAAATAATCATATTAATTATTGGAATAGTAAATATGTATTATTTTTTCTTTAAAAAAAGCAAATATTTTTTAAGTTTCTTGTAAAATACATTTATTTTCCATCATTTATTTTTTTGCTGCGTTTATTCGGTACTAAATAAAAATATTTTCAAAAAGATTTTGAAAAATTTCTTCATTATATTTATGCTTATAATTTTCAGAACATATTAAAAATGTGATATATAATTTTATTACTTTTTGGCAGTGGGTAAGCAATTATTTTGTAAAGTTTCTTTTTCAAAGTAATTAATTTTCAACATTTCCAGTTTTCGTAATTTTTTATTTCTAGATTTGGTGAGAAATATATTAAAAATTATATTTGTTGTCTCTAGAAGACTAAATATTAATAATTAATAAACCAGTAATAACTAATCAGTAATAACAAATTAGTACCTTAGCATTGAAAAGAAATTATTCAAAATTTTAGTTTTATCTTTCCGTTTGTCTGTTTATTATTTATTTTCTTATGGCATGAGTTTAAATTTGGAAATTCGGGTGATGTTTGGGAAAAATTAGTTTTTGCATTAAAAAAACTTAATTGTTCTTTTTTGGGGAAGACAAGAAAAATATCACTTTGTTTTCATTGAAACTTCATAATATTCAATATCAGTGAGAGAATTTTTTATGAATTTAAAATGCAAATGGTATAGTAACATCTAAAAATATTACAACAATCTCCCCATCTATTTTTATTGGTGAATACATCCAATATTGACTATGTAGCAAAACCACTTACCTAAAGATATTTTCGAATAGATTTTTACTTTTATTTGTGTTACAAGCTTTGGTTAACAAAAGAAACGTTTTTAGAAAAATAGAATTCATTGTGAACGTCTTTTATCGTTTTCTAGAATTATAATTTAAATAACCTGATATGCGGGGGTTTAAATACTCGTTATTTCTTGAATGAGTAGTTATTTTGAGTTGAACTTAACCAGACATTGAGTTCTTTCTATGTACATATAAAATGTCACATTAACATTGCTTCAATGGAGAAATATACATAAGTAAAGTGCACTGTGATAGACAGTGTAGATGTTGGAGAATAGTTTATATTTAAATTGATATATTTTTCTCACAATATTTAAGCTATAAAAATACCTGGATGTAAAGTTTTCAGAAAAATGGAGTTCCTTGCGAATGGCTTTTATCGCTCGTTAGAATTAAATAGCCTGATGTGTGAGTTATTATTAAATACTTGTTATTTCTCGAATGAGTAGTTCTTTTGAGTTGAATACAACCTTAATTAATTTAGTTATGTATTTTCAGATAGCATCTCTTCTCACAATTAGTATTATTCATTTATTTGCATGATTTTTTTATTCAGTCACTTATTCAATAATGATTTTTTTAAAATGTTATTTGTGAGAGCATATAGAATATGTTCTAGCTTCTCTCTCATGTAATAAAATAAATGCTTTCTGATTAACGCGGATTAATTGTTTGTATTTCATTTATAAACAGTGAAGTACTTATTTTGTTGTCAGCGAATCTCACATACATGAGGATATCAAAGCAAACAAAGCCAAATTTTTACACATCTTTCGATTTGATTTTCATTTCATAAAGTACACAATCCAGAGTAAATTTTGATTTTTGTTATTTTAATGACTAATATATAATTAATTTCAATTTAAATCATTCTGTTACTATTGGATACAAAAAATTTATTTCAAATGCAAATTTCAATATATCGTGTTTAAATAACAATATTAATAATTTTTAAAGCTATAGTCTGAAAGAGAATTAAGAAAATATGACTTTCTGAATGTCTCTAAAATTAAAATGTTATTAATTATTAATATTAATAATTAATATTAAATTACACACTTTCATTAAGTAATTTAAATCTAAATAATTATTGTGTCATAGCATATTTGCAAAGTATCTCTTTCTTAATTTGCTTTTAATGTTTATAAGAAAAACAAATAAATAATTGTAAAAAAAAATTTTTTTTAAAAATTAAAATTTTCTTCTATAAATATTAAAATTGCATTTACAAAATTAAATTATAATGTCGTGAAATAATCGTATGGAATTTATTCTATGTATAGTTAAATATAAATCACATAAGCTGCCATAATCATATTTGATGCTAGTAAATTATATGGAATCAATTCCTATATCTAAAATAGAGATTATAGTAAAATACATAATACGAAATCAAATCTTTCTAATTACATACATTATATTAAATACACAAACACATAATACAGAACTCAAATCATTCGGATCAAATACATTGTGTAGTAGGAAATACATTTTCAGGATCAAATAAATCCACGTCACAGAATAATTCCATTTCGTAAAACGTGAAACTAATAAAAATTAAATTTTAATGATTGATTTCTTTAAATGATATTTATGTTTTATTCTTATATCTTGACTATATGAAATAGTCAAGAAATGTTATGAATTTATTCCGTTTTATGATAGAAGATTGCGGATAAATGCAACCATAAATATTTGTAAAATAACAAAATTTATAATTAATGAATATTTTTGGAAGATTTAAGAATGAAATCCTGAATAAAATGTTACGAATATATGTATTAATGAAGTATTTACGGGAAAAGTAGCCCAATTATATTAATTGTCTATATTACAAAATTCTTTTTAATGCTATTTTTTCAAAATTATAATTTTGTTTTAAACGCTT
This sequence comes from Latrodectus geometricus, assembly GCA_026290005.1. Lineage (NCBI taxonomy): Eukaryota > Metazoa > Arthropoda > Arachnida > Araneae > Theridiidae > Latrodectus > Latrodectus geometricus. The sequence continues at coordinate 14,379 of JAPDSC010025280.1, forward strand.
TCTTTCTTAATTTAATTTTAATTATGTATTTCTATAATTTAACCGAGTCAAATTTATGAATTAAATACAGAATTTTTTGGTTCCTTATTTTTCATGGGTCATTTGAGATAATTAAAAGTTTTAGATAGCAAAAAGAGACTTTCTATCTGAAAATGCTTGTAGTGCCGATTTTCATACATAAATTAAATATAAGAATTTTATATGCATACACAAAAATTACTTAGGCGAATACATTAAATTAGAGAATCACTGTATTTGAAAGCTTGATATACTGAATCATAAAATAATACAAAAATGGAAATCACAACAAACATTTTTGTTAAAATGTTAAAATTAAGGCAGTTAATTACATAAGCATATTGAATAATAAAGTTAAATACAGCATTAAATTCTCATGATTAAGCGTCTATGAATAATGATGATATTGCAAGACATTTTGTTATGTGTCACCACCTGATATATTAAATATATTTCAAAATATTTAATCACTAAAAATCTGTTTGAAATATCGTGTATTATTCAATTATTATAACAACTATTTTATCATTTTCGTTCATTTTTCATGATATTATAAGTCAAAATATGTATTCTAATTTATTGTCTATGCAATTTAAAATCTTTAGTTTTAATTTGTATAGACTATCAATTAAAAGTACAAAACGATCCAGTTTATCTGAATAATAAAAATTGAAATATTTCCAATTTGAGAGAATCATATTTCATTTATTATTTTATTTATAATATGAATTATTTTATTTATAATATAGTTATTTAAGAATCATAAAATTTAAATTACATTTGCAATATAGCTGTCTTTTTCTCCAAAGTTTTGATAACTTGTATATAAATATTGAAAGTCCATGATTATTTGTTTGAGTGATACAATTCGAATAAATATTAGATATATATATACATTTTTTTAACAAATTTATGATATTTATTTAGAATAATTTAGAAATGTAAACATTAAAAAGAGTGCAGGAAATAATAAAAATAAGTTTTAATGTCAAGAAGTTTTTAAGAATAGCAATTTATCAGGTTTAATTAAAATAAATTTTAAGTTATTCAATTGAATAAAACTCTTAAGAAAACTGCAGTATTTGGTTAAATTTCTTTGTATATTTTTTCTTTATTTGCTTAAAACTTGCGCATACGTTTATCTTGGAAAAAATTTAAAAATTGGATACTTTCATTTGTAATAAATATTAAAAATTATATCCATTTTAAGTTTCGTCTAGTCTGTTTACAATTATTTATCTTTATAAAAATTCTTTTTCAAATATTCCATTCTCAAAAAATTTTTTAAACTCCGATTTAAAGAAAAAAAAAAACTTTTAAAATGATTTCTTTTGTGCTTAAATTTATTTAGACAATTTGCCCTTTTCAAACAAATTTAATTTATACATTCTAATTCTACTAAAAATAAATTTCGTGACAAAAAAATTAAAATAGGTCTGTCCATCTTTCCACAATCAAAATTAATGCCTCATTTCTTATTTTCATTGTGAATACAAAATATCAAAAGAAATCTAATCAAACGCATCCCAAATAATATTTTGAAAGAAATATTTATAATAAAAGTAGTAACAGTTTTAACAAAGTTACGCACTCGTTCAGGTGGATTCCGATGGTCACGCAGAAAAGTTTCGAAACTGACGGTGCAATAGAGGTCTGCCGCGGTTGAATCTTCAGATCTTTATTGGTCAAGCGCAAAGAGCGGTTTGTAGCGGGAAGAGTAAAGTGGATACTATTTGAATGGAGTTGGAGACTCCCAAGCCCAACGGGGATGATGCGATTCGGGCGCCACCACGTGTCACCCCCCTAGACGAACATGAACTAATTTCTGTTTCCAATTAAACATTGCGTTATTTACCAAAAACTACGTTTTCAAAAATTTAAGGTAAGAGTCCTAAGAGAAATATAGTTTTGGAATCCATCTTGAACTGCTGTCATTGTTTAGATTAATATTATTTATGAGAAATGGTGAATATTTATACAACGAATTTGTATTGCAATTTTTCGAGTGATAATATTGAATTATAAATTACATTTTTTCTTTATTAAGATAATTTTCAAATGAAATATATATTTTACGTTCTAGTTAAAATACAGTAATGCATTATTATTTTTTTTTTGTTGTTGTCATTGCGATGCATTTTTAAATAAACATAAACTAAATATAAAGTAATGATATTTTGCTTATATTGTCTTCAAGATTTTCTTTAAATGAAAAATGTATATAATTTATTCAAAATATCTGTGACAATCCAAATCAGATATCCTAATGACCAAATTTTTTTGTAAAGCATTTAAAACATCCATTGCGAGAGATTTATCTCAGCTATTAGAATGCATTAACACGTTGCAAAGTAAAAAACCCGGAAAACTCCCAAGTAACCATTTAGACAGATATGCACTGTAAAAGTAGCAATGTAAGATCCCTTTCTAGGTGTTCAACAATAGCTGAAATCAATCTATGAGCATTTGTCAGAAGTCAGTGATTCTCCCATTAAGGCACGGTAAACTTATTCAAAATACCTTTGATAGCACGTAGAGAACAGCTTAATAACTTAAGGCTGTTATTTAAAACTTGTTTTTATTCTGCTATGATTTATTACATGTTAATAGCCACCTCACATAAATGGTTTCTCTTGATGACTTTTTATTGATAAGATTAGTCTTCATGAGTCGCAAAGCAAGAAACTTAACAACTTTTCAAACACTTACACCAATAGATAAATATGCAGAAATCCTAAATCATATGCAGATATCAAAAATCATACTGCATGGTGGGTAGTTTAAGTGCCCGAGATCGTGTAATGCATTATAATATCCACAGCGTAAATTGCCTTTTGGGAGGATTTTACAGGAAGAGTAGGATATATTCACATATCGCAACGGAGAAAACCCTGAAAACCCCCAAACAAGTATTCCGACTTGCAGAGGGCATGGGCACAACATCCACCTCCCATTATTAAACAATGACAAGGATTGCATTCGGGATGTAGCGTTCTGAAGAGAGCTTTCCTACCACTAGGAGACGGAGAATTCATTCAAAATATATTTGTGTTGCTTACAATACAAAATACGTATTGAGCAACCTAACGGTCGAAAGTCATTTTGAAGCATATTCATATCCTCACAGTAAACTATCTTTCCAGGGTATAATAAATAATCACTAAAATTATTTTTATAGGAAATAGGCCTCATTCACGTGCCGCAAAGGAGAAAGTCATGAAAACTCTCAAGCACCTAGCCCGACAAACGTACTTGCAAAAGCGCATTATGAATCTTCCACTGTTCAACAGTGTCTGAGATCGAACCCGGCACTATTCAAACTGTCTTGTGAATTTAACTATTAATAATAATATATGTCTCAAAACCTTGTTTATTGGAAATAAAATACATAATATACATTTACTTTTCTTAAAAAAAGCCTACATTAAAAAATTTGTCAAATGTTTTTCGTTTTATGTAATGAAAAAAATCTAATAAAAATTTATAATTATGTAACCGTAATATTGATCATGAAGCGATGAGATAGAAAAAAAAAATTAAATAATGTTTCTCTGAAGTCTTATGAATAATTCATCTCTGCTTGGATACAGATTACCATGCTATAATCGAAATTTCATAAAGAAGCCCTGAAAGATATCAATGCAGCATATCACAAGCTATTTTAAATATTCTTTTAGTTAAGAAATATAATCATGCGAGTAGATAATTATTTTTTTCTTTATGTGTTTACATACTATAACACTTGGGGTCACACTTTTATCTTGATATATTTTAATGAATTTCCTCCGCTTTTATACCATAAAGTAAAAAAAAAATATATCAAACACACGATATAAAAGTAATTAAAACACGCGAACTTTTTTTTGCATTGGTGGTCGTAAATTGTTAAATTATTTTGAATTAATTACTTATAAAAATTTGCGCAAAGGGAAAATTACTTGCAAAACTTTAAAATTAATTTGCTATTTATTTTTATATCCTATAAAAGGTCTTGATTTAAATGAAGAAATTAAATATATCAAACTAAAATTCTTGATAAATATTTTGGAGTACAAATGCTTCGAGTTCACTCTGAATTTTTGATTGAAAAATGTAATTATAATTTATTAGATATTCACATTGTGTGTGGAAAAAAATTGCCTGGATTGCTATTTAAAAATACCTGGTTTCTGCTGTGTCATGTGCCACAGATTATTTTTGAGTGTAACAAATTTGTCATATTGTTTGTGAGTACATTTATTACGGACTGATTCATTTAAGTTTTGATAATTACTTTAGGAATAAGATCGGAGTGTTCAATATTTAAGCACTTTAAACATGCAGCATAATATTTATTGAACTAGACATCTTAAACTTAAAGTAATCAGTAAAATATTCAATTTTGAAGAAAGTTTGGTTTCTTTTTAAAATTTCTGACATTCATCTAAATCAGATTTACCTCTACCTCTTTATAAATTTTCTTGAATTGCGACTAAAATATGAATTATTTTACTTTTTTATTGAATTTCTTTAATGCAAATTTTGGATTTTTTATGTATTGAAACTATGAACGTGTTTATACGAATTATGCTTTAATAAACATCGAGTTTTATGTTTTATTCAATGCTCAAAATATTTATAACGGTAATTTCTGCTACTTCAAAATTCTCATTTAGTGTCTTATCTAAAACATTTGACAATAATAAAACCTTTTCCCTGAAATTCTTATTTTTCTTAAGATGTTTTTAATTAATTTGTCTATCAAATTTCTTTTGTGACACATAAAAATTGTATGAAGAATTTAATTCTTCAATAATTTTTTTTTGCTCAACAACATATAATGGATAAAATCCGAATATTTTTCAAATTAAATTTTGAATTCCTCCTCCCCCAATGGGAACCACTATTTCAACAACTAATTTACCTGAAATAAAAATTAGTAAGAATTATTGGTGAAGTACTCTTTTTTATTTTTCTTGCTGAATATCTACGAATAGTTACAACATTTCTCTTTGATAATCAAAGTATTGCTTTTTCTCATAAGCAGAAATTATTCAATTAAAAATATTTGTTAAATTTTATATATAAAAAATGATTTATAAACTTTAAAGTTTAACAAAAAATTAAATTTTTTTCTTTAAAAATATGTTTATTTCAAATAATTTAAAGATTTAAAGAAAGAAAGCTTCAGTATATATGCATTCTTAACTGAAAACTATACAATAATTTTCCGTTGAACTACGCAAAACAAACTAAAAAAATTAAATAAATATTTATAAATATTGTTCAACAAATTCAAAGGCTTATGTTCTCTCTCTATGTAAATTTTTTATGAATATAAATTCAATAGGTAGCGATGTATAAATAATTCTTATCCTCACATTGTATATTTCAATGCAAGTGATTCACGGTGTATTTAAACTTTCCATGCGTAAAATAGGGTGGTGATGCATGCAAAAATGTTTTACGTTATTCAGGGAAAAGAATATAGTTTATAAAATGACTGAATTATTTATTCAGAAATAAACAAGAAAGAATTTCCAACAATAAAGATGCTTGCTATAGTTTAAAGTAGTAGTATATATAATGTATTCTATATATTTTAAGTCATAGTGTATTTTGAAATTTTTGTTTATTTTCCAATCATATTATATAAATATTTATATAAATAAATAATTTCTAGAACGAAATTATGTATTACAATATTATTTCTTATATATTCATATATTCTATACACGCTCAGTTAATTAGTAGTTAATTTTATATTTTTTCCTTCACCTGTCATTTAAAATAATAGATTCTAATAAGAATTGCAATACTGAAAGGAAAATTATTAACAGTGATTTCAGAGTTATTATATAATTGAATGAGGTGAAAATGAATTATTGAAAATAGGATAAAAAAAGAACCCTCAACATAAAATAGCATATCCAGTAACCTCAAAACATACTGAAAATAAAAATTATTTTAACTTAATTGTGTGATCATTTACTGAAATAAGACAAGAGTAATTTCAACACAATAAAGACAAAATTTTTCTGATGTGTATTATTCAGATGTGAAGTGATTTTTGAAGAATTTATTAACACAAAAGCTAATGTGTGAATTAACTACATCTCGAAAAACAATTGTGCCTTGATAAGCTCTAATGTTTTTCAGATCAGAATCTGTTTTATTCTGTAATAGCATACATATCTCTTATCGATTGTGAGGTTGCATGCTACTATAGCTTTAGAATTTAATTTCTCTAGAAAATACAGATGAGAATAAATAAATTAGAAGAAATCACACCAATTCGTCACTTGTTATATTTTACGAACCTCAGATAACTCGTTATTAAAATGTTTCAAAAATAGGAAAAGTAAGTGTAAAAAATGAAAAATGTTACAATTTTTAAAATAAATTTGATACATAACTAATTAAGTTTCCAACAGTTACCGGTATCTGCGGTATCTAATCTTCACTAAGTAGACATTAATGTGAGAATAATTTTCTAAAATTTACATAGGATATCAGCTTACACGAGTTTAAGTATTATGGAATTAAAAAATTAGAGATTTGATTTTAAAATTAATAAATGTGGCAAAATATTTTATTTTGAAAATATTTTGCCATGAAAAATACCTTGAAAAATATTAAAAAGTATTTTGACTTGAAAAAATTTTAGTTTAATAAAAAAAAAAAAAAGTTTTCCATTTCTAAATTTAACTAATTTTTTTTTCTCTTGAATGAAGTAATGTTATTTTTGCCATTCTCTTGTAAACAGCTTAATGCCATTTTCTGTTGAATACTCTGAATGTTTTTTTCCCCTGATTATTTATATTTGAATGTTTTAAAAGCAAAAAAAAAATATTTAAAAATAAATAAAAGTATTCTAAAGAATTTTTTTACTTTGTCTATTTGCTTTAAAAAATATTAAAAAGTTCATATAAATTATAAATTCATTTTTATTTTGAGGTTAAATTTACTATTGAAAAGAATAAAAACAAATTTTCATCAATAATGAAGCTTATTTTGCCAAACATTTACAGAATGAAAAAAATACTTAATAAGGAATTATATTAAGTTTTGTAATGAAAAATGAAATCCTGGATAAATAAGCACATTGTTATTTTTACGAAATTATTTTCCATAAAACTATTTTAGGAAATTTCTCTAGCTTATTGTACTTAATTTATTTATTTTAATTAGCTGTTGATTTATTAATTATATTTTTATTTATTGGTTATATCTAATCATTTATTTATTTTACTTAATTACATCAAAATAAAATTTCTAAATTAATTTGATTGCATTTTAGATCATACATAAGGAACAGACATTTGTGAGTTGAAATGTATGTAATTATATTATTTATTATTATAGTTTTTATTAAATCATTTAACAACACATTTATTTAGAAAATAAGTTTAATCAATAAAATAATTATTATTTATCAAATAATCAATTCTTCTTCCAATTTATTTCCTTTAATTAAAAATACATTTCGAATATATGAAAACTTATTTTTGTTTTTAGTTTCATATATTTAATTGAAATATCTTAAGAAAAAGTTTATCTGTTAAAACATTTATCTTTCGAGAAGAAATCAAACACGCAAATAAGAAATAACTGCAATGTAAAATTATCAAAATATGAAATAATGCTAAAATGGAAATTTTAATCAGTAAAGCAACTGCGTCGATTTATCCTATAACCAAATATATTTCATACCATTAATTTAATAAACCTATAATTATTAGGAAAAAAGCGTCATATATCAAACTAAAATACACGAAAAATTCAAGTAGTCAAGCAATTACCTCATAAATTTTTAGAGAAACAATACACAGTCTCCTAATGTCTCCCTTGAAACATTAAAAAATTTTTTTCCACCTTCGACACAAACTACTTGGTTTTAATTTTACAGAGTTATTTGTTGATGATGGGTTTCGGAAATCCATATGTAAATTTAGAGTAGTCAATTCTTTTTGTTCCACCAATTTCCAATAATGGGACCAATTAGACATAATTATTGAAATAATATAAAAGAAGTCCGTGAAGAAACCTCGAAAAAGGTATTGAAAACGATGCATCTACTTTTGTATTTTATCGATATTAATTTTGGGCTCAATGCGTTTATTTCTTTCCCAAGTACCATAAAATAATTCGTCTCACAAGTAAATTTGTGCGAACAGATGAACTTTGTTTTGATGAACTATAATATCGTATTTTAATCTAATAACTCAAAAGTATGAGTTAAATTAAATATTTCATAATCAATACACATCAAATGAAAAAATGTTTAAAATATAAGAGAGTTGTTAACTGCTCATTAAGTTGGACCAAATTACCAAAAATACGAGGATAGGACACTATTTTTATAAACTCTACAGTTACATGAAAACATTTGCTGTGATCAAATTAAAATTCCAAAAAGAACGTCTGGATATTTTTGGAAAGCTGAAATAAACTAAAAATGTTGGTATTTGAATGAACAAATTTACACCTCTCGCAATTCAGTTCAAACATTACTGTATGTAAGAAAACAGCTCATAAAATATTCTTGACCAACAAAGAATGTAATTTTATTATTTAGAATATATTAAAAAATGCATGGTATATAACGGTTTTCTTCTTTTTACCGGCTTTTTTTAATAAATTCCCAAAAGTTAAGTCTCCTTTTAATAGAGCTGAATTACTGAATTAAGTCCTAGCCTGAACAAATGGTCTTGAAATATTTTAGTTCTAAAATAGAGTTTTGCGCTGTGCAAAAAGTCATTCATAAGCTGAAGCTGGTATACGGAAACGTGTAAGCTTCA
>JAPDSC010025285.1:0-19549 GCA_026290005.1 Latrodectus geometricus
AGCAAAAAGTATCTAAACAGCAAAGACAAGTCTCATAAAATATATGCTTTTTCTTGAGAACAATATTTAATAAGCAAATAAATTATTTGCTTATTAAATATTGTTCGCAAGAAATGATTGTCAATTTAATTTTACACAATTGAAAATTGTAACAGCTGCAATTACAATTTAGTGTTACACTAACTAGAAATAATATTTTTTTAGATACATTTAGAAGAAAACCTAAACAGGTTGAATATAAATTGTTTCTCAAATCAATTATATGAAATTCATGCAATATTTTCCTTAAGACGTTTTTAGAAATAATACATTTTGTACGTTCTTAACTGGTTGACATGCGAGCTTTCTTTTTTCTTTAAATTTGCTTAGAGTTTTCTTGCTTAGTAATACTATGTCAGTTAAAAAATTGTTTAGTAAATTATCAATTACGAAAGCATTTTAAATAAAATTGTAAGGCAACATTTTTAAAAAAATTTAGTCAGAAAATAATTTCACTAATAACTATAGATATTTTAACTTCAAAGATCAAGAATACTTTGTGTTTTAATAACAAAAATTGCCATTTTGAGTAATATAAAATATTTAAACTATCGTGCTTCACAATATTCATTTAAAGTTTTGTTATTTAGTCAAAATCATACAGGGATTTCATATAGTACTGGAGTTCCACAAATAAAATTGGTATTTTATATTTTAGAGATGAATTTAAAAAATATTGGATTTTTTAAAGAATATATATATATATATATATATATATATATATATATAATATTTTACAATATTGTGATTGAATACAGTGAGTGTTCACAAATTTTTGTGGTGACTTTGAAAATATATATAATTAAATAAATATAAGCATTTTATTTTCTAATATGTTCAATCTGATAGCCCTTTATTTGAACTATTATATTACATCTTGATTTCCAAGATAAAATCCTTTCCTTAAAACATCAAAGCTGGTATTTTTCCATTCCTCCTTCCCAATCTTCAATAAACAATCCAATGTTTTAGGATGTAGTTTATAAAGAGCTTGTTTTAAAAGCCCAAATGCACAGTAATCTTTAGGTGAAACGTCAGGGTAATTGGGTGGAATGCATTTAAAGGGAATAACTTCTATTCTGGTTTTATTTTTCATTTTTCCAAAAAAATAGAGTAGTAAATTCAGAAGTATAACTTGGAGCCTTATCCTAATGGAACTTAAAGAAATAAAAATTGTTTCTATAAAGGAATAGAATTTATTTCTTTAAAAAATGGATCTTAAATCATACATCTAATAGTAATCTGAAATAATTTTGAAATTTTTTCTGCTTTCTTTGTTTTAAGTTTTCCATTATTTGGGAATCCTCTAATATTAAAACCATTAGAAAAACTCACATTGTTTTCTCTAAACCAACATATTTCCTTTTATTTTAAAATAGTAATTCAATCTCCTTTGTTATAATCAGATAATTATACAAACTTTATCAATTGTAACTACACATTTCCTTTTCACATTGCAAATAATTTTTGCATAACAATCTGTATATACAGTGGCTCAAAAAAGTGATCGTGCACTTACGAATTTCAGTGAAATATTGCATTATTCATTAATAAAAAATTAATGTACTGGCATACATATAATAGTCTGGGCAAACATTTTAATTGGTTTTTTTTAACTTTCCACATCAATGTTTCTCCATTCTTCCATCTTTACAGTTTTTAGCTTGGTTTTCGTTTTAATGTTCTTTCTTCGTATACTAACCTCTACTTCTCTCCAAATATGTTCTATCGAGTTTAAATTTGGTAACTGAAGTGCTGTTTTCAGAACTTATGAACAGTTTTAGAGACACCAAAGGCGAACGTTGAGGGGGCAGTATGATTAGGGTTGTTATCCCAATAAAAAACGTAGCTTCCAATATCTAAATTTTCGGTGGATAATTTGAAATTATGTTTTAAAATATTTGAATAAATAGCATGGTTCATCATGCTATCAATAAATACCAAATTAAATAATTCTGATACTGATATATACTCCACCACAAGGACACTTCCACAGACAATCTTTAGTATTCCAACTATGGTTTTTGGACTGAGTTCGCCATTTTTACTTCTCCATACAATTACACACTCATCGGAACCAAATACGTTAACTCTAATTTCATCTCCAAATCAGACATGATTCCATTACGATTCATCATTGACATTAAGATTAATTATCATTGACTTTAAGAATGAAAACCTAAGTTTTCTATATTTTGCAGTCACAAAAAATCTCTTGGAGCAGAGCGATTATGTAATCAAGCTGATCTGAATAGTTGAACAGTTTTATTTGAAATTAGAGTAGAAAAATTTTCAATGCATTCATCCTTACAGCTTTCAAAAGTGGATTTCACACCCATTTTATAACTATAAATCTCTGTTCATGTTGAGTTAACATTTCCGGGCTACCGATTCTCACCTTATTTTCTATCCAATTTTCCCATTTAAAGCGTTTTATCACACACTCAACAGTAGAACGTAGTAAATTTACTATTTTAGCGATATCCCGGATGATGTTTCCACACTTATGATAAAAATTGTCAATTTTTGATTGCTGTTTGTTGTTTCTTTATGACTGAGAGTCATTTTTAAATATTATATAAAATATAACTTAGCAATGTAACAAAGAATTAAAGTCAAATGATTTATTAAACATCACAAAAATGAAAAAAAAAATATATATAAAAAATTGCCCGATGGTAATTTTATTTATGAAATTTTGCGAAAATGTTTCGGTGCTCGATAAATTTTTTTGATGTGTTTCATCTATAATTCCTTCCATATTTTAGTTAAAAAAATAGAAAATATGCCACTATTAAAAAACATAAAGTTTGGTTTTATTCAGAATTGTATGAAGGGGATATCGAAAAAAATTGGCTTTATATTCGAATTCAATTTCGGGCTACAGTGATTTTCTACTAGATTTTAAAGTGTACAAACACTTTTGAGTGCCACTGTAGTCTTTCGCTGAGCAGCAAGTTTAGTTGTTAGGCGATGGATATCGTACTTTTAGTTTGAGTAACTTTAAATAGGATTTTATAACTTTCTTCTCAATTTCAACAGAGATATTTAAATCATTTGCAATAGTTCTTTGACCATAGGATTTTCCTTTAAAACATGTGATTAGACTTAAGATTTTATAAAGGGGTACGTAGCACTGTTAAGTTTAAATTGTTTTACTTTTTCCCAATTAAATGCAAAATTTGACTTCTATTTCCTTTCACATGACTCATGTCACTTGTTTTACGTAGAAATATGTTTTACGCACAAAATCATGATTTTAACATCTTTTTTTAATGACTGAATAAGAGTTTTCGGATAGCGCAAATATATATAGCCTTCAATCCATTGTTTAGCTTTCAGTGACATTTTAATGCAAAGAATATTTTTAATGTTGTAAATGATAATTTAGCTTATAACAATTTGATGCCAATTACATTTTTATTTTTGAATATGTATTTATTTCATGGAGAAAATTAAAATCGTTACAAAAATATGTGAAAACCTTCTGTAAATAGTTTTCTTTGATCAGCATTATTTTTAAATATTCACCGAAACAAAATTTCAATTTTTTAAGAAAAACAGTCACAAATTTGATCTGATTATTGTCAGATAGTTGTATAAATAATATTATTTTAAAGTTTCATTACAATTAAATGAAATATATAATGGCAGAAAAGTTTAATGTTTACCTTAAAAAGTAATGTTTTACTTTTTAAGGTAAAATTTTGTATGTTTAACTTTCTCAGAAATTGTTGTTTAATGCAAACGTTTCCGTTTCTTTTAACTATTTCATTAGATTGTAATTTAAATAACTTACCAGGTATGCTTAGAAGAATTAGAAATTCGTTTTCTAGTTTATTTCAATCTGCTTAATGAAAAGCCACTATTTAGGAATTTATAATTCAAAATTCTTGGAATACAAATCCAAACTTTTGTTGCTCATAATTGAATCAGTCTTTTTTCGTTTGTCACTTTTTTTCGTAGATGAAATTCCTCAAACATTCGATCAGAGCCGGTAAAAGTGCAAAAGGAAACAGAAGCTGAAGAACAACTAAAATTGTGCAAAAAGTAAAAGACAAATGTCAAGTAGCAAGAATAAGGCAACTCAAAAAAAGGAAAGAGCTTTTATGCAAAGTAGCTGCTATTAAAAACTAAGTTATCATATGAAAAGTATAAGATCTCATCATAAAACCATTCAGAAATTATGTGATTTTTTCTTTTTTAGGTATATATTTAATTATAAATATATATTTTATAGAAATATTAAATTTAATAAATTTCGCACAAATACATTAAGTAAATATATATATACACATCGGCTTCTAGTTCTTTTCACCGATTTTGGATGATTGATTCACCCTTAAGTTGGATTACCTAACTCCTACCAGAGATGTTCTGTAGGATTCAAATCTAAGCAATTTTTTCAAATCGCTGCACTCAATTATTAGCATATTGATCTTTGGTGGATGACGGAGTATGACAATTGGAATTATCCTCTTGAAAGTAGCAATGATCTAAAAAGTAAAACTTCTACAGCATAGGAATCAAATTGTTATCTAGAATAATTGGATAAGAGATCGTTGTTGAACTTACGATAAATAAAAACTTGACTTCCTCTGATTGAAATTAAAGTGTTCTCCAGGCATATTCCAAACTTGACTGGTAGAGCTAAAACCTCAATTCATCACGATGGAGAAATTATTTCCACTAATTTATGGACCTCGCTCTATCTCAATTGAGCACTATTGTTGGATTTTGTATTCAAAAGCCAATGACAGCAACACAACCCTAGAACCAATCAAATGTGCTTCTCTGTAGATGGTATTTTACAAAACAACAATCCCGAACCTTTATTGGACAGCTTGAATATGTTGGTCATTGAATTTTGTGTGGTGTTTCTGAATTTCTTTGGACAGCGTTCATCAGTTTCCATCTCTTAGTTTCATGGGTCTGCCGGTTTGAAGCTCATTCTGACAATCACTATTCCTCTCCCACTTTTTAATAATAAAATACATTATCAATTTTGGAATGTTTAAATCACTAGATATATCCCTTGGTTATCAGTCATTTTTATGATATCGGATAATTACGCCTTTCTCGAAAGCCTTCAACTCTGAATTTGGTGTCATCTCAATGTAACAGCTTATGATGTTTACTACATGATATTTAAGAGCAGATGTCTTGACTAAGATCAGCACTGCACATATATCATTTGCATGAGTGTCTAAGTACAAATTGGTAGATAGTGCTTACTAAGTCGGTAGATGATATTGTTAACTCCTATGTGTATATTAGTGAGGTAAATTGATTTTATTTTTAAAATTCTTTCCTTATAAAGGAAAACATTATCTAAATTACATTTAAATATTAAATGCTTCAAGTTTTTGTACAAAATTCATAAAATAATATTTCTGAATCATGAATTTTCATAAAAATCTTTGATGTTCACCATATACTATTTGTAGGTTATTAAATATACTTATGGATAAATATTCCTAGAAGGTGTAATAAAAATTAGGCAAATTTAGGAATTAAATAAAAAGTAAATTTGAAATGTACAGGTATTTAAAAGTTACCAACAGATGAATTGTTTTATGAACATTAAGTGTGATTTGTCAGAACCATTAAAGATTCTATAATATATTTCTTAGAACAATTTATCAATGCATTCACTTTACGTATAAAAATGGTACAGCTTTAGAGAGTGTATATATAAATTTAATAATTTTAAAAAATATTCAAAAGTTTCTTTTTAGAAAGTTGAGAGGAAAATATGTTATTAGAAAGAATCCATTGCAAAAATACAATGCAACTAAGGGAGCATAGCGTAAAATATAGTTTGATTATCTAAAAATAATTTTATTAAATAACGTTTTTTAAAAAAAATTTCAAAGATTAAAAAACATTTCTTAAACATTTTAATCTGTGAAAATATCTAATATACATACGTAATGAATCCATGAAATCTGGACGATAAATATTTATTTCACTATTAGCCTCATGTAGAATTTGTTATGAGTAATTAAGTGGTTAAATAAAAAAACAAGGGTAGTTACCATTTTTTTCCAACTTTCAGCTAAAAAAGTACGTGATTAGAATAAATGCATACATAATTTCAAAAAAATACTTAAGAATTTTTTGTTGCACCGAATGAGGCTAATTAAGTTGTTCTTGTAAATCATAAGCATTTATCAAGGTTAATAAAATTTGAGTCTTAAAAAATTCTAGGCTTTTATTAGATGAATTCATACGAAAGCTGTTTTATCAGTTTAATAAGGTCATAAGAGATGGTTAAAATTTATCTAAATGTCTTAAAAAAAGAATTATTAAGGCAATTATCCATAAATACTAAAAATGCTGCCTTATTAAGTGCAGTTATTGGTATCAAAAAGGAATTTTTCATCAATATTCATATTAATTTTTTTTAGCTTTTACTATCATTTTCTCTATATTTTCTAATTGAGTTTTATTATATGATGTGAGTTAAACTTTATAAGCAAATTAAAATAAGTATTAATAACTTGTTAAAATCAAAATATACAGAGAAATTTATATAAATTGCTGATAATAAATTGAATATGATGAATTATTTTTTGAGGTAAAATTTAGCAATTAATGGATTGAATTTAATTTTTTTCTAACATTCATATAATTCTCTGACCATATATTTGTTCAAAGTTAATTATTGTTTGGATTATAAGGATATGAATTAAATAATCTGATAAAAAGAAATTGTAAAGTTTTACTTTTTATCATTTGGCAACAAGTACAATCTATCTGAAGTAATTTGGTCTTTTTTTCAAAAGGATACACGGAATTCCTTTTTGAATTATTTACATATAAAATAATAGGCTTAAGTTTTATGGAGATCAAAAGCTTTACTTAATGAAGAACCTGAATAAAAATGTTGTATGAATTTAGGAAATTACATTATAGAAAGATATAAATGGAGTATATATTTAAAGCGATATCAAACAAGGTAAGTGACGAATGCTTGAATAATGATATAGTAGTATTATGTTGTATTAAAAAATGATTTAAAATGTAAAAACTCATTTTGATAACATTATGTTACCAATTGCTTGTTTCTAATGAGTTGCAGATTTTATGTCTGTTTTGTACGTAAAAACTATAAATGTTATATATTTGATAAGTATTTAAAGTAGTTTGCATTATTTTCTATGAATTCTTGAAACACAATTAATTTTGATCAGTTTTCAAAATTAAACTATGTTATTTATGTTCATTATATCCATTAAAATGTTTTTCCCTACTCTTAATGTCGGATTAACTACTGCTGTATTTCTAAAGAGGGGTCTAGTTATGGTAAAACAGCAAAGAGCTACAGAATAAATCAAACTTATTAGTTACTAGATATCTGAACATGATATTGAAGAAAAGTTAAAATAAAAGAAAAATCGTCGATTAACGAATTTGTTTCTTCCTGATATCCTAGGCAGAAAAAAGTAATCTGAGAAAGAAAAGAGAACAAATTATTATTGTAATATGCTTTTATTTGAAATGTACGAGTTGAAGTTCGACAGTTGCAATGCACGTTTGGATTTTTGTTTGAATGTTATGCTATACACATTAGAGAAAAGATCTTGATATTTGGACTCAAGAATTCATAATGTGCATTCTTTAAGGATATATAATGTTTGTGAAAAGATAGCTTCCGTTCCCTCAAGAAAAACAACCAGGTAACCCCACAAGAAAAATTCAGTGGAATTAGATGAGTTGAAAATGGAGTCCAATTTTCGTTGTTGCCATCCCCAAATATTTTGCTCTCGAATTGCTTAAAAGAGTAACTCTAAACAATTATAGCGAACAGTACCTCTTAAAAATCCTGGATATGTCTCGATGGCAAGCTCATTGTCATGTTGAAACCGTAGATTCTCTAGATTAAACAATTGCAGGATCTCCACAAAATTGGTTATTGCATTTTGTATCATGTAAATATTGTTCACTTGCTTACGTGACATCGTAAAATATCGGCTCGATCACAAATTATTATTGCAATCTCATACCAAACATAAAAGGCAAACCACATTCAACGCTAAAAATCTCAAAACATCTTGGATTTGCCAGCTAATATACCACAAAAAAGATACTTCAATAAAAACTATGAGATTTTAATTATTTTAATAGTATTATAATAAATTAATATTTATTTATAAATTTTTCCTAAAAATTTTATATTATATATTTCAGTTACCCGTTTGTGCAAGGAACTAATCCCTAATTTTAAGATAATAATTTTCTTACTTACATGTTCTGATTGAAAGAGTTTGAATAAAAAATTTGAATGACTCTTACATCAAGCTTTTCTTTCTGTACCATATAAATCTATTGAAAAGTTGCTTTTGCACATAATATATTTCCTTGTATACTAATTTTTAATTATTTATATAAATTGATAATGATAAATGTTGTATTTCAATTGCAGCTAAAAATTATAAGGTGATAAAGATAAAATACATTAATAAACATCTAGCTTAAATGAATATAGCCTCATATGTGTGCAAAAGTTATTACATGCAAGTTTTTATGTACCCCATGAAGAGTTGACTGCTCAAATGACGGAACAACCCATATTTTTATTGTATATTGATAAAATGTCTTCGAGAGTTTTTGAGACTAAAATAATGTTTTCCAAGTTAAACATTTTTTGATTATTCATTAAAGTAAAAAAAAATAGCTTTCAATGTTGAAGATGAAAAATAAATATTTGAATTAAGGATTGCATTTGTCTTGCTTTAACGCCTGATAAAGAGGTGTCTTTATGGAAATCATGTGTTCTTGGGACAAAATGAGAAATAATTTCCTTCACATGCAAATTGTTCCGTCGAAATAAATAAAACATAAAATCATTAAATTTCTTGAACCTAATTGAAAATGATAAATATCAGTATTGTTTGTCCTTTAAGGATTATTCATTTAATATATTAAATCACTAGAAACTGGAGGACGGTAGAGTTATATATATATATATATATATATATATATATATATATAATCTCATTATATTATCTAATTTTAGTTTTTCCTCTTGTTTGTGACATTTTACTCATTACTAGAAAACAAATAAAGTTTGAATGAATAAGATTCAAATGCTGTCTTTAAAATTCTGTGAAGCAAAAATAATTTGCTTATTTAATTGATTGATATTTTGGACAATATTAAGAACGTGAAGAATCTTAAAATCACTGAAGGTAACATAAACTATTCAATAACTCACACTAACATTCTTCCTTTTCAGGACATAATTAAGATTCATTACTTTTTGGTGTGAAAAATTACTAATTCTCAATTTCATAGCTTTAGCGAAAATTTTCGAATTACTTAACTGGTCGCCGATTATGACAGAGAAATCTTTCAAATTGTAGCAGAGAAAGGGAGATAATGAATAGAGAAATTATGTAATGTATAATAATTTATCAAATAGTTTGAAATTTAAGATATGAGCTGCATAAGATAAAAGTACCATTTATTCATTCATAAGTTGAACTGTGAAACCATAGATACTGTTGATATAGTGCGAGTTTTAAATATTAATATTTTCGAAATCTCTATTTAAATATAAGAATTTGTAAGAAATACTCTAAATTTTCCGAGGCAAATCGTGATGTCAATTATAATTATTTATAAAATAAAAACAAAAATAAATTCTGAATATATTCCGCAGTAAGTGATAAAATGATGAATTTAAAATTTTGATATTTTAATTGTAAGAAATAAAATTTTTTGAAATAACAAAAAAATATGCCAGTACTAATATTTTTGACATTATTAATTTATTATCTAAATCAACACACAAATATCATGTTATATCGGCATTTTAGATTCTCGCTTTTGCACTTTTCTCATACTTCATAAATTAGAATAAATTATAATTTGTTATTTTTTAATATTACTTATGATATAGAAAACTTTCTGAAATCAAAGATTTAAATAATACCGTTTAAAATAAGCTGAAGCTTGTATTATGTTTACGAAAATTTCAATTCAAATTGATAACTTTCATTGGCTTTAGGATTGGTAAGAAAAAAAAATTTAAAATAACCAATTGCTAATATCTATACTATTTAATAAATAACTATATACTTATAACTATACTATTTAATAAATAACTACACTAATAACTATACTATTTAATAAATAACTATACTGATAACTGTACTATTTAATTACTAAGCTATTAAAATAAGCGAATGCTCAACATGTAAATTTTATTTTTCTCTTTAGTTTATATAAAATGAAAACCTTAAACGACTTATTATTTACATTTTGCTAATGTTATCGTTATTACAATCTAAGTACTTGCAAATTGGTTTTCAATGATTTTACCATTTCTTAACTGTAAACATAGATTATTTCAATTTGATGATTTATCGTGAAATTTAAATAATGTTTTCAAAATACTCACCATGATTTTAATCTATAAGAACTTTCTTTCATAATATATAGCTCAAGCTAAAAATTGGGCACTGTGGAAAAAAATGTTATGCTGTCTTTTTTAACTTGCATATGATTAAAAGTTATCAAATTCTCATTCTCACACTAGTTTATATCCCAAACCATTGAAACAATTCTCTCTCTGATAAGTGGTAAATGATAAAAACATTTTAAAAAGACTTGAGTATTTAGATATTTACATATGTTGTGAAAAATATAGATTTGGTTTAAAATATGCATTAATAGCTTTATTTATACTACACTAGTCATTATAAATATTTAAAATATTTTTTATTTAATAAGCTTAAAACTTACAGTATATATGAAAATCTAAAAAAAATTGGTTTAAAAATACATCTTTGTTCGAAATTTTTAAAAAATACAATTTATTTAATCTTTACTAAATAAATAAATTCTAAAAAATGAAGTAATTTCTTTTGTCTTGCCATCTGTTTTTATTATTTTTTGGAAGAATAAAACAAAAAATAAAAGCAAAAATTTTTCTGCAATGAAAATAAAATGCATAAAATCACAAAAACTTTTTAAAGTTTACTTTTTGTTTCTGTATTCCCAAAGGATACATTGAAAAGGGATCAAATAACACAATAAAGTAAAAATATTTTTCCACACAATCTTATTACAATCTGTTACATTTTTTTACGTCTGACATGATTTTATTGAAGTGATACATTGGCACATGTCACGCTTAAAATTTAAAGGAAACGAAATGAGGCATATTTTTTCTCGTTTATGCTTACAGTAAGAGTGAATATTTTTGCTTTTTTTAAAATTTTAATCTTCAAAGTTTTTGGTTTTGTGTAAAAATTAATGAAATGGATTTTTATTTTGAAGAAATAAACATACAAAATTGCATTTTATTAAATCTTATTATGCACTTGTTATCATAATTTAAGGAAAAATCATAAAAATATATAACATAATCATAAAAGTCATATAACACAACAAGTTCTGCGTGGAATTTAGTGAAACTTTAACACATTATACAACACATAGAAAAGTACAAAATAGTATAAAAAAGAAATCACCAGACAATTATGGTGTTATAAAAATTAGCATATGTAAACAATAAACAAATGGGTTGTAAATTTGGTGTAGAAAAATGGTTTAATATGAGCTTTGATGCCCCCCTGAATTCAATACTTCAAATGCAGCAATGTATGCTGTTCTCAACTACATGGTCTATTAATTGCGTCTATCAATTATGTGGTCTATTAATAGTGTGAGCAAAGCAGTTAAAAGCATGAGCATGGCTAGGGTCGTATAAGGGGGGATTAAGAGCAGCTGTACGTCGTCCTAGATGGCACGAAACATGATCAATTGGGCCCTGTAATCAAACTGATTGTAGTATACGCTTAATTGTTTCCTGTTCAAGACCAGCATTCAGCTGATCGAGCCCTGAGTGGCATTATGAAACTAAAGGTTCATGATGCCAGAGCATTATGAACCTTTAGTTCGAAACCATCTCCTATTACCCCGGCATAAGGATACTCATAAGCAACCAGGATGTCTTTATAAGTATGGGCATTAAAATGTCCACGGGAAAAGACATTAAATGTTTGTGCGTCCACCTAAAGAGATACCACTCCAAAGACAGACGTTGCCTGATCCATTTGTATCTCTTATGGATGTTTGATGGATGAAAACGAGTTCCATATTTTTAGCGAATGAAAATGCGCCTACGATTATTTTTGAAACTAAGCCTGGATCCAGCGGTAAAGACAACAGCTCTCCATTGATCACATGTTCAGTGTCATGCTTATGTGTCCATTGTAAACAGCCAGGCCTACGTCGTGATATGAGCTGGACGCAAATGACAGGTCGCCTCTCATAATAATCACGTTTTTTTCAACGCATGGTTGATCTGGATACCGAAGTTTCAGAGCATAAAGCAAAAGAGTATTTGACAGAGTGTCGGTTCTATTCCTTTGTGTAATGACAAAAATCGGACATCGTCGTTCATCGTAGTGAGTGGCCTTCCTTGGCTGAACTCAATGGATGCCAACTCCGTGGTTTTGAATTGTTACCAAAGTTAATTAATCACAGACGAACACACATCTATCCACTTCTAACTGACTTTATCTTGGCTTTCGTCTCCCAATAGCTAGCAATCGAATTTGTTCGATCAAATAATGCCTGGTGGCTATTGTTATAATTTCGCTATACCAGATTTCTAATCTCAGATACGCAACGACAATTATCGCCTTGCTCTAAGACATCCGTTTTTACTCTCTTCTCAAATTATTTATTCCGTCAAGAGCGCTACTATTTTGTATAACGTCCTTTTTTTACACCCCCATATTCTAATTTCATTGAGATAGTTTTTATTTTGGGAGAGTTATCGCTATTATTGGGATTTTTCTTTAATTTTTGATAACACGTGTACTCTGTCTCTCTCTCACCTACACCCACCCAAACAGACACACACATTTTTCATATTTTTAGAATTCATTAGAGCAAAATATATGCCATGTTTCGAGTTAATTTCCTCTGAATTATTTCCAATATATCATGAAAAGTTGTCTTATCCATTTCAGCGAAGAAAACTATCATGGCCATAAAAAGATTTTTTACAAAAAATGTATTAAATGAAGAATCAGATGTATCTCCACTGGAAAATGTGTAAAATAGTAAATCTTTTTGGAAAATTTCTTCTTTCAAACGAAATTTTGGAGTAGCAATATTTAAATTCAAAATGATAGTTTTGCCTTTGTTAAAGATTATGCCAATATACAAGCCAAATACAGGGTAAAAATAAAAATTTCCAATACGTACTAATTTGCAAATGTGTTTCAACTGTTTTCAATGACAAAGGATCAGTAACGGCATAGTTTTACATTCATCAATAGAAATTAAGAGTTATATTGAGAAACAATCATTCTTTTTAATATATGATGGCATCTCTAAAGATTTCATGTTTATATTTTGTGCTTTAAATTGATCACTAATTATTTTTCTTTTTTTTACTTTTCATTTCCGTGCACAAAATATAGCTTAAATGTCCTTTGTTTTGGCATATATACCTTTTGTATATAATTCTTTCCTGTATTTTCGTTACTTTTTAGCTCAGGTCACTAAATTGCTAAAGATTATAATGTGTAGTACTACAAATAATATAATCTTATGATGTATAACTATTTCTTAAAAATCGAAACTCGATTTCTTCTCATAACTTAATGTTTTAAAGATAATAAAGTGTGCGACAGGACTTTACTGAATATTCTGTTTAAAATTTCCCATATGTCCTAAATGTAAAATCTTATTATGTAGTTTAGAATCATATAATATTAGGTGCAAAAAAGATTCCAATGTCATGAAAATATTTCAGGAAAGTGACAACTTTGGTTAGAACTCAATGATCATATTTTAATTCTGAAGTAAAGAAGTGATAAAGAGTAATCACTATTTTCACTGAGTTGCCTAGTTTAAAATTTTACTATATAATCCAAAAGATAGACATCTTATTTTTAATCTAAGAATGTTAGACACAAATCCAATAGTCATTACCCTTTTCTTATGGAGAAATTGTTTTATTCTGACTTATATATATATATATATATATCATCTGCTGCTTTGTAATTTTTTCAATCAAATATGAGAAATTCTTTTCTCATATGACCTACCTTGTCAGTAGATCTTGTAATCATCATATGAACAATTCAAATAGCCATAAGATTCATCTACGATTTTAATAACTCTTTCAAAAGTGTAATTCTCATTATTTAAATTTAATATTATAGAAAATCATAAATTATTAATAGCCTTTTGAAATTGAGTTATGAAAATATTTAATAAACTTCGGTTTTAATAGCATTTTAACTAATTAAAAAAATGTGAAGAATATGAAAGAGTATTTTCATTGTCATTATTGATTAATTTTACACTTTAATAGTTGATGATAACAATGTGATTAGTTTATGATAGATTATTGGATACCAAACATACTGAAATATTATACTTATTTTTTTGCTGTATTTTGATTGTTAAAAATAATGATGCAACTTATTTTAATATGATACCAATATCCTAATAATTTTTTCTTCAAAAAAATATAAATATATATATATATATATATATATATATATATATATATATATATATATATATATATATATATATATTGCATAAAGAATAAACTTAAAATATACCTAATGAGTATTATATACTAAATATTGTAATTAAAATGTTATATAGATTTAACTAGGATGTTTTTTTTTACGTTTGTATGTAAAACTATCTAAAACAGGATACAATAATTTTAAATATTTACATTAAATTATTCATTGAATCGTAACAATTTTAAAGCTTTTTAAAAGGAGAGGAATTTATATTACTTCAAAAGTATTTAAAATTGAACATTTAAATTCATTTCTAAATGAGTGTGAAAAGGCATAAAATATATCTTTAACAAACATTATTTAAAAACGTCTTGTTTAAACAATATGATTTTAAATAAGTTTGCACACAAAAACCGATTCCGCTGGAATAAAGGAAGTATAACAATTTTTTATTTGAACAAAAATGAAAAAAAATTATTATCAATAGTTCAATCATCAATATTGCGTATCAACATTATTGCGCATGCGCACATAATATGATCTAAAATTAAGAATTAATGCAAACTGCAATTTTATTTTTTAAAATTATATTTTATAGTATTCAAAAATTAAACTATTACTTTATTTTTAAAATTCTATTTAGCTTTTAGTCAGAAAAAACATACGAAAAATTTAGAATTTACTTATAATGAAATCTATATTATTTTGTGTTTTACTTATTTTGAAAAGTTTGCCTTATAAATGTAAATAGTAATTCTTTTGATTAGTAATATGTGAAGTTTAGTCACATTTTAAAAATTTTTATTTAACTTTCATCTGAATGAACTATATTTTTTATTTTTTTCATATTGAAAATATTGGAATTTCGGAAATTATTACTATGAAGAAAGAATGTGATTATTTTTCATATTTTATGAATATTTTTATACTATATAAATATACTATTATAAAAGAAAATAATGATAGATTTTTTTATCACATTTGTTTTTAATTATTTACATTAGGATACAAATACATAAAGCAACTCGAGAATCATCATGTTATTAAATAAAATAAAAAAAAATGTAATAATTATTGATTCTATAATTCTGTAAGAATTATTGAAAAATAGAAACAATATAATAAAATTAAATGAAAATAGCTTTACAAATGAAAACTGTTTTGATTTGTTTTATTCATTACTATAATGTCTAGGATATTATTTTTCATATAATATGATAATCCTTCCTCCATTTTGTCTAATAGTGCGTAAAGATTTATATTAAGTTAACTATGAGTTATCTATTTATTTCGTTCCTAATATTTAAAGTTAAATATGTGCATGCCTAATTTGAGTTACTGCCAAATATTCAGTAGTCCGTAGTAATGCCTATTTGATCATTACATAACTGCATTCTTGATCATTTCTTCCATGATAATTTTTATTATTAGTCGTTACATTTTCTGCCTAATTTAATGTTTTACTATTCATTATTATATTTCTTGAAGTCCTATTATGTTATTTAATGCTCAGATTTAGGTTTACAAATTATATCACATTCTTGGTTTTTTTTTTTTAGCCAAT
Source organism: Latrodectus geometricus (assembly GCA_026290005.1). Taxonomy (NCBI): domain Eukaryota; kingdom Metazoa; phylum Arthropoda; class Arachnida; order Araneae; family Theridiidae; genus Latrodectus; species Latrodectus geometricus. Next base: position 16,117 of record JAPDSC010025285.1, read on the forward strand.
TGAAATTATAAACTTGAAGTGTTGTATGGATTACAAAACTCTAATAAAAATCTAAAATATAAGATTTAAAAAAATCAACTCATATTATTATAATAGATTATAATATTACTCTTATCAATTTATATGACAATATCTTATGAATATATAAAATAAGCATTATAATGAAAGTAATTTCAGGAAGTAATTAAATTATTTTATAATTTAATATTAAATTCTATAATTGTTGAATTTTACCAATATTAATTTTCACAAACTATCTAAAAGTATTTAATTTATTTTTCAAATCATTAAATTACATTTTATCAATATTTAAAGTATATTAAATTTTTAGAAACATTTATAATTTATTTTAATAAAAATTTAATTTAAATTCATAGCAATTATCAAGTTAACCATAGTGTTAGCGTACAGAATTTGTCAATGCGATTATTTGCAAAGACTAAATAAGTATTTTATGTTACTTGTCAAACAGACATTTATTCATTTAAATTTCATATATTCAAAAAAATATTTTTAAAATACAGAATATGTAGCAGCTATCAGAAAGTTAATTGAGGATTTAGTTTTTACTCTTTGTTTTAATTAAGATGATTGCTAAGAAATGGTTATTTAAAATTGAATTTGCACAAATATTCTTTCGTTATAAGTAGATTTTACAGATTAAAATTTAATCTGTAAAAACTGAAATAACTGCAAGGAATTTATAAAGCTATTAAATGTATTATTTATTTTAGTAAATAAAACCTCTGATTTTAGTTATATAAAACCTGTTTCTCTCTAAAAATTTTATATTGAATATCTTTTTAAGAGATATCTTCTTGAATAAGGGGAAATTACAAAACTTTACTCACAATGAAATATATTGAATTATACGAATATGTACTTTTTTGCTTTTAAGTAAAAGGTGCAATGCTCGTTTTTGTATACATTTTTATTTTTATCAAACAAGCCTATTTTTATCCCTGGAATTATCTGTTTCTATTTTTCCTTTGTTTGAAGAAATGGGCATAATCCAAAAGAATTTATTCTTGATGATAATAAATCATATAGAAATTATAACAAATGTTGTCCCATATAATAATTGATACAAATATTTACATTAAGTTGATTTTTAACATTTTTCACACAAAATTGAAAAAGCTAAAAATATATTTAACAAATGAAATAAAGAAATAATACTCACAAATGAATTCATTGCAAAAAGGAAATATTCATTTTCAATGAACTTAGATTTATTACTAAATAGTTAATATTGTAAGTGATAAACTTGATAAAAAAATAAAACGCAACAAGATATTATTAATAATTTAGATTTGTACTAATGTATTCCAGAAATGTTGCTTGAAAAAAAATATTTATTGCAATCTTTTATATTTGATCCTTTCTTGATAAATAAAAAACACTTATTTCTATAATTAAAAAACCAATAGATTTCATTGCAAATTAATAATTTTAAATTAAAAAATAAATATTTTATTTAAAATAAAGATTTATTAATTTATTTATGTCATTTTATGAAATACAGTATACATTTAAACTAGACAACCTATTTTAAAAATATAATCATAAAATACCATCTTGGAAAAATATTAGCAATGTTATTATCAAGGAAATCTTACTAATTACATTTTCAAGGAAATTTGACTTAGAATTACATTTTCAAGGAAATTTGACTTAGAATTACATTTTATATTTATTTTTCTAATATATATGTATAAAATTCCTAACAAATTATCTGGGTGAATTTTATTTTTATATATTACACATAATCTTTTATTCAAATCACTGTTTGACATAATATTTAAAGTATGTCTTATAAAAATTTCATGCATTGAAATATTTTTTTGTATATATATTATCTAACTAAAGTTGTCAATGTGAATAAAACAAAATGTGTTAAATTTTCTTAAAAACTAATTATAAATTATACAATATTTTGATATAATTTAGCAGTATAAAATTAAAATATATGGAATTTATTAGTTTAGAAATTAGAATTAAAATTTCCTACCGAAGTTACAATAAATCATCAATCACAAATGTATAAATATAACAGTTATAAACTTTTTTCATTAAAACAATCTTATACTAAACTTTTGAAGTTAAATACTGACTGCAAAAATACATCAAATATTAAAAGTTATTAATAAAAATGAATAAATTTTGATATTTTTTTCTAACTTGAGATGCAATATTTTGCTATTAAAACAAAGAAATATTGACACAAAACATATTATATTATTATTTATACTCACTTAGAAATGAATATTTATCATGAGATAAATAATAAAAAATTAAAAAGGGCTAGAAAAAGAATTGTACTAAATTTATTTTTCTTTCATTCTTTTACGCAGCATTATTGGAAAGATAACAAAAAGTGAATTTCTTTAATTCTCTTGATAATTTAAGAAATTCGCTTTTTTCATGAAAACAATTTCATAAAAAATTGTAAGATATTAATTAAGAATATTCCTATCATAAAAGTGACTTTATAGCTTATCAAATTATCATGTTGAATGAAAATATATTGCATTTATTACTAAAAATGTATTAAAAATAGTGAAAAGTGTCAGCAAATAAATAATATAATAGTAATAGAAATAGCAATAAGGGAAGAATTTAAAACAACACGAATATGGCAGATAAATTTTAATTCATTTAATAGATCTTGTTCATTTAAATGTTCTTGTTCATTAAACAGATTTTGTTCATTTAAATACTGTTTACTATTTTTTAGTCATTCTAATTATTTGAATGTGAGAAAGAAATTTTCTTTTAGTTTTGTTAAAATAATTAAGAAACTAAGCAGTATAGTATGGATGTTTTTAAAATCTCTTAATCAATATTAAAATTTCATAAAAACAACATATTTCTTCTGAAGTACAATAAAATTTACTTCCCAAGGTACAGAAAAATGTATCTCTTAATATCCTTTATATTCTCCACTTATACAGAAATTTCACGTAATTTTTTACGTGAAAAATTTAATTACTCTTAATAATTATACAAGTATTTTGTTAAATTTCTAAAAGAGTATAATCGTACATAAAAATATATGTATTTAATGTAAAATATCAGTATATTTTTGTAATGTTAACACAGTGCGAGTAATATTCTTAACTTTTCAACCTAAAAATAAAATAGTCTTTGATGAAATAAATGAAACTTCCATCACTTTCTAGATCAAGATAAATTTTGTAATGATTTCCTAAAATAATGAAATACAAGTAATAACATATGTTAATTCTGTCAGTTAATTGAAAAATATAATTATTTCATAATGATTTTACTCATTATTATTGTAAACTAATTAATATTTTTAAATAATTTAATATTCATTTTTTGAAGAGTGCACCTCTTTTCTTTACTTCTTAGAACATTGTGTTTATATATATATATATATATATATATATATATATATATATATATATAT
>JAPDSC010025286.1:0-17150 GCA_026290005.1 Latrodectus geometricus
CGAACAATTTCGTTTCGATGTTATTCCCTTCTAAAATCACTTTTACTAGATACCTGATTGTATTATCAATTTAATAAGATGCTCTGTTATACAGCCTGTTTCATTGCCTTGATAACAAACTAACAAGGTTCTCCATTTATTTCTCTTTCTCAATACTAAAATACCCAGTTACTCATTTTTCGAATATCCTGGTTATATAATTGTTTCACGCGTTCGAAGAAAAATATATTCTAATTTATTTCTAATTGAATGAATGTAACTGTAATGAATTAGGACTGCGAAAGCTTTTTAGTCATATATAAAGAATTCGAACAAAATAAGTGTGCTGAAAAATAAACTTGAATGAATTTGATTCCTTAAAAATTCTGTGTTTAATTTGAGAATTTCTGAATATGAAATATTTAAGAAGTTGATTTATAGCGATTTTTTTTTTAGATAAAATCTGGATACAATTAATTTGCTTAACATATATTCCGAATGCTACTTTTAATACTAGAAGAGGTGTTTGTAGTTTCCTTAAAAAGTTTTTATACTTAATTCAAGTATAGAATTAAAAAGAAGGAAAATCATAGAAAGGATTTTCATATTATTTATTAAAATATTCAAAATGGAAAAGAATTTTACAGCTACATTTCAAAACAAAACAAAAAATATGTTTGTCATGCATTTAACCTAATGAATAATTAATTATGTTATTTCAGACTTTTTGCTGATTCGTTACAAATAATATGAAAAATGAGAAATTTCAAGGTAGAATATACATTTAATCAAAAAAAACTTTCAAGCAAAAATTGCTAAAATGATTCACTCAAATGTAATTATTTATGTGATTTAAGCGATTGTTATGTAATTATTTTCTGAAATCTTTTAAAGACGTCAAATTAGCATATTAGAATTGCATTAATTGTTTTCGAACTTACTTCGAGGCCTCATTTGTATGATTTGATGATTGATGATGGCCGAAAAGATGCAACAAACGCCACAAATGGAAAGAGAAACACCTTGGGTCAGTTTTAGTCCAATACTAGAAAAATCACAGGTATAAATACAGAATTCTTTGTTTTTATAGGAGATTTTAAAAGTCAATGTAGATTAAAAATTTCATATTAAAATAAAAATCTTTATCTAGAAATTTTATTCATCATTCTAATTAGATGAATATTAATGAGAAATACTACTAACTACATACCAATATTCTTCATTACATGTTAATAAAGATTTTAATTAATTTCCTAGTTTCTTAAGAGATCACTATATCATTTATTAGAAACCATTTGTGAGAGCTTTATATTAGGTTGGGGAAAAAGTAATCCATTATTTTTTCAGTAGACGTCTGTAGTGATCGATATCTCGTGAGGTATCTATCAAACAATTTCAGATTTATGCTCGTTGGAAAGGTGACATTTGACACTAAAATATCCTCTTGCGGTTTTTTGTTTGATTAATTCAGTTACGAGTACAAGGTTTTAAAAATGGAAGACAACAAATAGAAAATTCGATACATTTTCGTTTTTCTCTTGTAACGGCGAAAAAGATAGCCGGGTGGCTAAAACTGTGAAAGGTGTTTATCGTCCTATATAAGACTATAACAACCAGTTACGCACAATTTTGGTTTCGTCGATTCCGTTTGGGTATTTGGATGCTAAAGATGCACCTCGCATGGATACAACATCGTCGAAAATGTCTATAAAATATCAAAAATGATCGAAGTTAACCGCATGTCAGCAGTCGTAACGCGCAAGACCTAAAAATCTACATGAAAGCTGTTTTAAACCTTTTTACAAAGTGAATCCAAAAGAAGTTACATAAAATTCACGTAAAAATAATGGATTTCTTTTTCCCCAACCTAATATCTTTGCCATCTATTGTAATATTGTAGTAAGAAGCTGTTAAAGTGTTGTCTTATTCATCGCCATATTAATGTTTCTGCTGATGCATGGTTGTAAATGATATGAAATTTCATCTTCTCACACAGACTGATTAGCATATGCAGTAGATTGCTCAGCAAGTATTATTTTATTAATATTTTATGGCTTGGTCTTTCTCATCTAATTTATGTCTAATTTATGACAATAATTCAGTAATATAGACTTAATACTGAACATAACTTGTTGTTCAAGAAATATTTTTTTTTTTTTATCACCAAATTGTACTGATTCCATGACCTGCCCATGACACGCACTAAGCGTAGATTGTTATGTATGTTATTACTGTTATGTAATAAATTTTTGTAATTTTGAACGTTATGTAGTTAAAAAATGTTTTGAATCGCATAAATAATGTTTCCGAAGTGTTTTCGAGATATGTAAAATAAATTCAGTATATTTTTTTTCCAGTTTGAAGCATCTTAAATTATGTTGAACGGACTTGAGCATCTACAATTTTTTTAATGAATTTGGCTGTTAATTTTGAAAGTGGCCTGATTGCATTCTTTATAAGAAAACGCATATCATTCAGTTAAAAATTGCCACTATTTTAATCGGAACTATAAATTTAACACCTTTAGATACACTTAAGCAGTATGACTCATTAGTACCTTATACGTATATTTTTAAATTCATTGAAACGCAAACACTTCTATATCTAGATTTAAAGATAAATGAACTTAGGACACTTTCAAATTAAACGGCTCAAATATACGTTGTGCGTGAAGAATTTTCTAATAAGAAGTGATGAAATTTGCGCATGCATTATTTTGACAACCTGACCCAGATAACAATAAATGTATGATAGCACTGTTTTCCCATTTCTGAAATAAATCCAAAATCCAAGTTTTTCATGAGTTTGTTTTAATTTTAAAGGCGAAATCTATCAACACTGTATACTTCAGAAAACTTCTAGAAATGATAAATAATATTTTTTCATTTTGAAAATTTTATATATACTATATGTACCGAGAAAGGATCATAAATTGGTAGGGATTGATATTACATCAGGATAATATTCACCCGCATATCGTTACTTCTGTTCAGAAATATTTTTGTAAATGCAAAATTAAAATCATGACAAATTACTTACAGCCCCGATCTCGCACTGTTTGTTTCTAATATTGTAGGAGTAACTCCATTGAAGAAAATTCAAAGCAGATTCTAACTTTATTTCAAAAGTGCAGAGCTCTTTAAAATAATTTACAGAAAAAAGTCTTCTCAACTTGTTTGAAAAAATGGTTGAACAATGAGATCCTTACTCATCATCTGATGGGAAGAATTTTTAAAAGAATGATTTATTTTTGTATGAATATATTTCTTGATTTTCAAGGATTTTTCTCTCAATTTTTATAGAAAGCCCTTTGTATTTAATTTTTAATATGTGTTTAGTAATAAAATGACAGATGTAATTTTATCGGCTTAGAACATTTCTTTATTTTTTTTCTTGTTCTTTTTAGTAGTGTGAACAGAATGTTAATTTTGTACCCATTTCATATCTTCCTTATTTTTTAAGGTTAGAAGTAAATACATATTATATTATTGTTAGTTGTTTAATATTTTTGTCAAAGAAGAATTCAATTTTCTGAAAGAATCTTCAGACCCATGAAAGTTTTCCTCAAAAAAACAGCAATACGTGGCAAATAATGAAAATAATTACAATAGCCATTAATTATTGGGATGTAAGATACATTTTATGAGACTAAATTTAAACGGTTTTGTACCTGCTAGATGCAAGGAATATTAGAATTATGAATGATAACTCGATAACTCCATGAATAAATAATCGTGAGTAAGGATTATCTTTCAGCACAGGTATGTCTTCAACAGAAGTCTTCGACACCAAAGAAACTGCAAACCTGAAAGAAAGAAAAGATTGTAGAATACAATTCTTGTCTTTTAAAACAATCAGAAGAAATTAAGTTACATATTTATTATTTCTCTTCTGTTTATTGTAATCATATTTATTATTTCTCTCTATGACATTATTTTGACAAATAGAAAATCTTTGATGGTGAAAAGTTATCCATAGATGTGAATTTTTCAATTTATACTAAAATGGGAAAGCAGTTTCTGATTTTTCGTAATACACAGTTTTATTTAAGCACAACAGATTAGTTTGTGATAAAGAATCGAATAAATTACTTAGCTGTTTACGTTTTATTGCGCTTCTAAAAGAATGTGAAAACTTCATATTATTATTATAAGGCTTATTAATTAAATTTTAAACTTGATATATCATGAAATACTAAAAACAACTTTATTTTATATTAAATTATATGAACAGTTTCAATATGAAATGAAGTTTATTTTTTAAAACATTATACACACAAAACCAATGAATTCATTAAACCACTTTCTTTGCAATTAAAAGTTCAAGCAAATAATAATTTAAGTTAGGTACAAATGTAGCAAGTTCCTGATATTAATTTTATCATCCATGTTAGCTATCAATTGTAAAGTTTAATAATTGTAATCAATTTAAAATAAAATGAAATTTTTAAAAATATTAGATAAAACATTTCATTGGAAAATTCACTATTTTGTTTCAAATATACATGACGGTTATATACATATATAATATACAAAAGTAACATGAATTTGATGATAAAATTACTTAATTCATTCATGCTATTAAAATAATTAATATTTAGCATATCAAAACTTCTTGCATAAAATAAATATAGTAGTAATATAAAGTAAAGCCATTTTTGTTTTCTATCAATTATTCACAAGGAAAAAATATATTTTTATTAATCAACTTGAGAAATTTTTCATTCTAACAACAACTAATAAATTATAATTTTTTTAAAATTCTAACTACAGTTTACATGTTGTTATATAATGGTTAGTTCATTAATAACTTACATTATTATATTGCTATTGTAATTATTTTAAAAGAAAATTATTCTAATAATTAGAAAAATTACATATAGTTATTTAATAAAATATTATATTAAAAAGTATTCTTTTGGAATCACATTAATTTGAATGCAATTAAAATTGGTGATTTCATGACATCTAGCAATAAAAAATATATAATGCTGAATAATGATAATTTTTCATTATTCAGTTATTTGTCAATAAATATAATAATTTACGTTTTTAAGCTCATTAGCATCAATACCAATACTTTCTTTTGATGTTGTTGTCGTGTGCCAGCCAGGTCGGCAAAATAGGGTGAGTTGCTCCACTTTTCCAACTGAACCATATTTGGTTTGGAGTCCGACTTCCTCAGTACACACATGCCATAGGTACCCGTTTATAGGGTAGGCAAGCATTCAAACACAAAGAAAGGACAAAGACAAGAAAGAGAGGGAGAAAGTACATCCATGTCCGAGCCAGGATTCGAACCCAGGTGCCACCCATCAGAAGTCAGGTACGCTAACCACTAGACAGGTTGGGAGGCAATTCTTTCTTTTAATTGCCAGTAAAAACATCTTATTAGGGTAGCTAACTTAAATTTGTTCTTAGTTCACCCATTTTACTGTCAAAACACTTTTAATTCCTTAAAATAACTTCTAAAGTTTTATAAAAATGTATTTTCTAGTTTGACGAATATCAGATAATGAAGTATATAGAAGAAATGCAGTCTAACACATTACTATTGATAATATTACCATAAACAGATTATTTAAATAAACTGCTGGCCATTAAAATTGCTACACCAAGAAGGCGACATGCTACAGACGTGAAATTTATACGCAAAGAAGAAGGTGCTGTGATATGCAAATGATTAGCTTTTCAAGGCATTCAGACAAAGCAGGCGCCAGTAGCGACACCTACATTGTGTTTAAATGAGGAAATTGTCCAGCCGGTTCCTCATACACAAATTGCATTTGAACGTTGCTGCCTGGTGAAAAGTTGTTGTGATGCCTCGTGTAAAAAGGAGAAATGCGTACCAGCACGTTTCTGACTTTGATAAAGGTCGAATTGTAGCGTACCAGGATTGCGGTTTATTTTATCGCAGTATTGCTGCTCGCGTCGGTCCAGATATGGAAGCAGAATATGGAATCGATGGGTTCAGGACGGTAATACGGAACGCCATGCGGGATCTCAACGGTGACCTATCACTAGCAGCAGAGAAGACAGGCATATTATCCGCATGGCCGTAATGGATCGTGCAACCATGTCACGAGCCGTGAGTCAAGAAACGGGGTCGTTTGGAAGACAACATGTGTCTGCACTAACAGTTCGACGACGTTTGCAGCAGCATGAACTCTCAGCTCGGAGACCATGGCTGCACGAATGGCGGGACGTCATCTTTTCAGATGAATCAGGTTCTGTGTACAGCATCATGATTGTCGCATCCGTGTTTGGCGGCATCGTGGTGAAAGCACACTGGCAGCGTGCATTCGTCATCGTCATACTGGCCCATCACTTGGCGTGATGGTATGGGGTGCCATTGGATACACGTCTTGGTCACCTCTTGTTCGCATTGACGGTGCTTTGAACAGTGCACGTTACATTTCTGGTGTGTTACGACCCCTGGCTCTACCCTTTATTCGAGCCCTGCGAAACCCAACGTTTCAGCACGATAATGCCCGACCGCATGTTGCCGGTATTGTACGGACCTTCCTTGATACGGAACATGTTCAGCTGTTGCCCTGGCCAGCACGTTCTCCAGATCTTTCACCAATAGAAAACGTCTGGTCAATGGTTGCCGAGCGACTGGCTCGTCACCAAACGCCAGTCACTACGGTTGATGAACTGTGGCATCGTGTTGAAGCTGCATGGGCATCTGTACCTGTACATGCAATACAATCTCTGTTTGACTCAATGCCCAGGCTTATAACTGCTGTTTTTACTGCCAGAGGTGGTTGTTCTGGGTACTGATTTCTCAGGATCTATCCAGCCAAATTTTTTGAAAATTTAATCACTTGTTATTTCTAGTATAATATATTTGTCCAATAAATATCATTTTGTTATCTGCATTTCTTCCTGGTGTAGCAATTTCAATAGCCAGTAGTGTAAATACATTTTTTTTTTCATCAAAGTATAAAGGTATAATGCATAATTCGTGACAAAAGCAATGGCAGAAATTTTCTCTCAATTGGCTGATTAACAACATAAACTTGGAAGTAAATGAAAGTAAAAGTAAGCTCTCTGAATCACATGGTCTTTAAAGATTTCCAACTCGCATTAAATTACAACTTCAACTTGAATGAATCAATACTCATAATTGTAAAGATTTCGAGCCATATAATCTGGTTTAAAATTCTTCAATAATCAAAACAGAAAAAAATTAGAGGTGATTCGTAAAATAATTTTCAAGTAATAATACCATAAAACTGAACTTCAGTATTATACCCAAGAGACGGCGGGAAATTTATAATAGATAGAACAATGGTTGAGGTTTGTTTGTTGGAGTTAAGCTTACGATGTGATCATAACTCTAAATATTATTTATCACTTTACTATTTGCATCCATATATTGAGATACTTAGTATAGATATACTGTAGCGAATATGATTTGGACACATTTTGTATTTCCATTTAATAATAAGAGTAACGATATATGAATACCAATACACTCTCAATAAAACGATTATATTCTTGCAAATATTATAAGATCTGGTTTTGATACTTTAATTTTAAATGGTGATGTACGTTCAGTAAATGTATTATTAAGCTTTTGGTACTAAATTTCAAATTTTATTTGAACTTTGATTTAAATAATTTGTCACCTTTAATAACCAATAGTTTAATACGTTTCTTGAATGCAATCATTGTGCAGTTCAAATATAAATTTGAATTTATATTTGAATTCTGATTAAAAATATTGATTTGAATTTCCTTAATTTACATGAAGCAGTGATTCTTAAAATATGATATCGATACTATTTCGAGGTAAATGAAAATCTCATTTTTACAAAATATTAGAATAAATCAATAGACAAAGCACAGTTTTTTAATTATTGGTGTCGTATTCAATATTTTTCAAACGATTCAGCCTGAATCATGAGATTTATGGTGATGTCATTTTGAAACACAAGATGCAAGAAACAGAGTCATGAACTTAATATGAAAATAATCAACCAGAGGTTTATGATTATGTTACAATTTATTATTTCCATCAGGACAAAGAGAAATCTCAAATTATTCAATGATCAAGAGCTGGTGTTAAACTATCAAATATCTTTAAACTCTACATCAGAAGACAAGGAGAGAATATGAAATGCTTCCAAAAATTGCCCCTGAAATGACCATTTATTTAGAAATAGTGTAAGTGATTTGGAACAATATAGATGAAGCTTTGTCAAGTTAGATTACTAATTTCTCATGCGTTGCAGTGTTCAAGTGCTTTAGATACCAAGGTTTCTTCAAAGTATTACACACATCAATAATTTTTTTCAACAGGTTCGCTGCTATTAAATTAGAACCATGTAGGAATACTCGATATAATATGAGGTTTTAATCGTGGATGTTATTAGGGATTCGATTGATATCGTTCACATAGCTTTTGCTGTTTTTTCAAAGATGGCTTACATCTCTCCATCTACTTAAATTTTTCCGATATTCAACTATGTATATAATCATATTAATTATTATGTTATATATCTTATTACTGAAACAAAAATTCTTGTAAATTTTTAGCCGGTTGCCAATGATAAAATGTTTATAGCGGATATTGGAATAATTTTGAAAACGATATACATACACTACTGGCCATTAAAATTGCTACACCAGGAAGAAATGCAGATAACAAAATGATATTTATTGGACAAATATATTATACTAGAAATAACAAGTGATTAAATTTTCAAATAATTTGGCTGGATAGATCCTGAGAAATCAGTACCCAGAACAACCACCTCTGGCAGTAAAAACAGCAGTTATACGCCTGGGCATTGAGTCAAACAGAGATTGGATTGCATATACAGGTACAGATGCCCATGCAGCTTCAACACGATGCCACAGTTCATCAACCGTAGTGACTGGCGTTTGGTGACTAGCCAGTCCCTCGGCAACCATTGACCAGACGTTTTCTATTGGTTAAAGATCTGGAGAACGTGCTGGCCAGGGCAACAGCCGAACATGTTCCGTATCAAGGAAGGTCCGCACAATACCGGAAACATGCGGTCGGGCATTATCGTGCTGAAACGTAGGGTTTCGCAGGGCTTGAATAAAGGGTAGAGCCACGGGTCGTAACACACCAGAAATGTAACGTGCGCTGTTTAATGCACCGTCAATGTGAACAAGAGGTGACCGAGATGTGTATCCAATGGCAACCCATACCATCACGCCAGGTGATGGGCCAGTGTGACGATGACGAATGCACGCTGCCAGTGTGCGTTCACCACGATGCCGCCAAACACGGATGCTACCATCATGATGCTGTACACAGAACCTGGATTCATCTGAAAAGATGACGTCTCGCCATTCGTGTGCCCAGGTTCGTCGTTGATCGCACCATTGAAGGCGCTCTTGTCTATGACGCAGCGTCAAGGGAAGTCGCAGCCATGGTCTCCGAGCTGAGAGTCCATGCTGCTGCAAACGTCGTCGAACTGTTCGTGCAGACACTTGTTATCTTCCAAACGACCCCGTTTCTTGACTCACGGCTCGTGACGTGGTTGTACGATCCATTACGGCCAAGCGGATAATATGCCTGTCTTCTCGGCTGCTAGTGATAGGTGGCCGTTGAGATAACGCATGGCGTTCCGTATCACCGTCCTGAACCCATCGATTCTATATTCTGCTAACAGTCATTGAATTTCGACCGACGCGACTAGCAATACTGCGATAAGATAAACCGCAATCTCGGTATGCTACAATTCGACCTTTATCAAAGTCAGTCGCATTTCTCCTTTTTACACGAGGCACCACAACAACTTTTCACCAGGCAACAACGTTCAAATGCAATTTGTGTATGAGGAACCGGCTGAACAATTTCCTCATTTAAGCACAATGTAGGTATCGCTACTGGCGCCTGCTTTGTCAAAATGCGCAGAAAAGCTAATCATTTGCATATCACAGCACCTTCTTCCTTTCGTATAAATTTCACGTCTGTAGCATGTCGCCTTCTTGGTGTAGCAATTTTAATGGCCATTAGTCTATTTCTTGCTAAGTATGTCATGAGTTAAAACAAAATAATATTGGAAATCTGAAGAATTTAATATAAATAAGATAAATATCAACTGTTAATATATTTCTATGAAAGGAGCATTTTCAGTAAAGTGAAACTATTTATTGTTGTTCCACTCTGGTACTTATTAAAATAAATTTATCTGAAAAGAGAATACTTTTACTATTCTGACAGAAGAAATTAAGTTTAGAATATGTATAGTAAAAAATTCAAATCTCTTATATTATAGTTGGATTTAAAAATAAAATATGGATTTCAAAATCCCATAAAATTAATAAAACATTGTTAAAAATCTCATGAATTTCTATTACTTATATTTTTAAGTTTTATATATAAGATTCACATCAATACCCTTTTAAATTATTTATGCATAAATATATTAACTTCTCAATATTAAACATCAATTTATTTTTAAATTTTTTAAACTTCTAAATTATTTATTATTTTTTATATTATATAACTCTGAAAATTTGCAAATTAGTAAGTGTTTTTGTAGTGCATAAAAAATCAGAGAGAAAGAAACCTGCATTTAATAATTTGCATGTGTGAGTGATGTTTTTCTCGGACAGCTCTTTTCAATTCAAATATAAAAAATTCTTTTCTAACATACATTTGACTTTAAACTGATTAAATTAAAGTGAACAACAAAAATTAACTCTACTTTAAAGGATTCAATACATATATATTTTAAGTGAAAAAGCACTTAATCTTACATAATAAAAGCAAGTGTAATGTGTCTGTCTGTCTGTCTGCCTGTCTGTCCATTTGTCTGACCGAGCTCTCCAGCCAAATCTATCGCACGCAGGGACCTGGAATTTTTTACACGGAAGCACAAAGGGGCTGGCCACCAGACCTCGAAGCCCGATTTTCGATTTTTGAATTAGAAAAATTTTAAAAAAATTATTTATAAAACTTTTTCTCGAGATCGCTGCTCGCCGATAGCTGATTCCGGGGTTGTACCAGCTCCTTTTGAGAAACAATTCTGGCGACCATCTTTTGGAAAATTTTCCATTTTTTTTTATTGTACTGACACAAATGTTATATCATTGGAAAGAGCTTTAAAAAATAAACATCTTTTTCGCTTACGGCTTTTTCTTGATTTCAATATCTTCTGAGATAACAGCAACTTTCGAATTCATATATCCGTTGGAAAAAAAAAAAAATCAGACGGTTTTTTTTATTTTTTATAAAGTTTTTGTTCTTCAGTTTTTGTTTCTTAATTTGCATTATTGTGTTGCTATTATTGTGATTTGTTGCTATAATTTATTTTCAACTTATTAAATCGATTTATAACAATTCATTTCTTTTTTGTAGCTTTAGTTTGCTGTTTTGATGACACATTAAATTTTTTTTTTCAGAATTGCATTTTTTATAAAGTTTTTGTTTCTTAATTAGCATTTTTTTTATAAACTTTTTGTTCTTCCGTTTTTGTTTCTTAATTAATATTAATCACGGTTTTTTTGACTCACTGATATTATTATTTGTTTTCAAATAACGTTCGATTGTAACAATTGATTTCTTTATTCTAGCGTTAGTTTGCTGTTTTGACGATACATTAAATCGATTAATTACAATTCATTTCTTTTTTGTAGCTTTAGTTTGCTGTTTTCATGACACATTAATTTCTTTTTTTTTTTTTCAGAATTGCACTTTATAAACTTTTTGTGTCTTAATTAATATTAATCATGGTTTTTTGGCTCACTGATCGTGTTGCTATTATTTATTTTCAAATAACATTCGATTATAACAATTGATTTCTTTATTGTAGCGTTTTCTTCAGTTTTTGTAATCATTCTTCTGTTGGTTGCTTAACTTTTGCTTTTCAGATTTTAGAAGAAATATGCCGCAGCCCCCTCGAAAAAAGAAATGTTTCGAAAATAAAAAGCGACAAGAGAGAGAAAGAAGTCGAAGAAGGAGACAAGAAGAAACCACCCCAGAAAGAGAATCAAGACAACGACAGGATGCAGAAAGAAGTCAAAGAAGGAGACAAGAAGAAACCACCCCAGAAAGAAAAGCAAGGCAGCGGCATGACACAGAAAGAAGTCGAAGAAGGAGAGAAGAAGAAACCACCCCAGAAAGAGAATCAAGACAACAACAGGATGCAGAAAGAAGTCAAAGAAGGAGAGAAGAAGAAACCACCCCAGAAAGAGAATCAAGGCAGCGAGAGGACGCAGAAAGAAGTCGAAGAAGGAGAGAAAAAGAAACCACCCCAGAAAGAAACTCAAGACAACGACAGGATGCAGAAAGAAGTCAAAGAAGGAGAGAAGAAGAAACCACCCCAGAAAGAGAATCAAGGCAGCGAGAGGACGCAGAAAGAAGTCGAAGAAGGAGAGAAGAAGAAACCACCCCAGAAAGAAACTCAAGACTGCAGAGAGTTACAACTGCAACAACTACTGCTCGAATGCGTCTCTGGAGGCATTTAGAAAATGCGGCATTCGATTATGAACCATCATCTGATTATGCTTCTCATCCTTCGTGTCTCATCGGCTCAATGTCGCAAACTTGCCAACACTGTGAGGCGAAGAAATGGAAAGGTGAAGCCCCAGGTATGTGCTGCAGTGGAGGAAAAGTTCGATTATCACCGTTAATAGATCCTCCTGAGCCCCTACGCACTTTCCTCATTGGCCAGTCTTCACAGGACAAACACTTCCAAGCTAATATCAGACGCTACAATTCCTGTTTCCAAATGACCTCTTTCGGCACAACAAAAGAAATTAGAGAGCCTGGATACATGCCAACATTTAAAGTTCAGGGTCAAGTTTATCATCGCATTGGCAGTCTACAGCCCCTACCAAATGAAGAGCCCAAATTTATGCAAGTTTATTTCGTTGCCAACAGAACAGAACAGGCGCAGAAACGTTGTAGGAATGTTCCAGAAACCAGAGAGGACATAGTACTTCAGTTGCAAGATATGCTTCATCATGAAAACTCCTACGTCCAAAGCTTCAAATCGGCCATGGAAAAGATCAGTCCTGAATTAAAACTCCTTATTTTAGCCGACAAAACCCCACGCGGTGAGCATGAAAGGCGGTTCAACGCTCCGACATCATCAGAAGTGACTGTAATAATGGTTGGAGAACAGCATGGAGCAAGAGACATAGTTTTAGAAGAAAGGAGTGGCACCATCAGAAGAATTGCCGATACCCACAGGTCTTACGATGCACTACAGTACCCACTTCTCTTTTGGCAGGGGGAAGATGGTTATCATTTTGATTTGCGCCAAACAAATCCAACTACGGGAATGCCACAAACAAAGAAGATTTTTGCAATGGACTTTTACGCTTACAGGATCATGATGCGCTCTTCAACATTCAACATTTTACTGCGAAGCAAAGACCTGTTTCATCAGTTTATTGTGGACATGTATGCCAAGATTGAATCCGAAAGGCTGCGATACATTCGATTGAACCAGAAGACGTTGAGAGTGGAACAATATGCCCATTTGAGGAATGCCGTTATGACTGATGGAAATGTTTCTGACATGGGACAGTTAGTTATTTTACCGTCCAGCTTTACAGGGGGGCCCAGGTACATGCACGAAAGGACCCAAGATGCGATGACCTATGTGCGAAACTACGGTAGACCGGACCTTTTCATCACCTTCACCTGCAACCCCAATTGGAAAGAGATACAAGAAGAACTTTTCGATGGACAAAAGCCCCAGGATCGCCATGATTTGTTGGCAAGAGTCTTTCATCTCAAGCAAAAGGCACTCATCAGTCTTATCACAAAGGCGAAGATTTTTGGTGATACTCGACGTTACATATACACGATAGAGTGGCAGAAGAGAGGACTTCCTTACGCCCACATTCTGGTTTGGCTGAAAGACACCTTGCACGTCCATAGGGTCGATGATTTCATCAGCGCAGAAATCCCGGATCCAGAAGAAGACCCAGACCTCTTTACCACGGTCACGAAGCAAATGGTGCATGGCCCCTGCGGACGCATAAATCCCCGCTCTGTTTGTATGAAGGATGGAGTCTTCACGAAAAGATACCCTCGACAGTTCTTGAAAGAGACGCAGACGGGACAAGACGGATATCCACTGTATCGTCGTAGAAGCCCTGCAGATGGAGGTTTTACAGCAAGTATCAATCTACGAGGATCAGAAGTTTCGGTGGACAATGCCTGGATTGTTCCTTACTGTCCACTACTATCCAAAATTTTTAACGCACATATCAACGTTGAGTACTGCAATTCTGTTAAGTCCATAAAGTATGTATGCAAGTATGTCAATAAAGGATCCGACATGGCTGTATTTGATGTCACCAGTGGAGCCAATGAACTGAATGAAATTCATCAATATGAGATGGGAAGATACATTAGCAGCAATGAAGCAGTGTGGAGAATACTCAACTTTCCAATCCACGAACGTCATCCCACAGTCGTTCATCTAAGCGTCCACCTTGAAAATGGCCAGAGAGTGTACTTCACTGAAGAAAATGCTGCTGAACGGGTCCAGGCACCCCAGGAAACAACGCTCACATCTTTCTACAAGCTGTGCACCCAAGATAACTTTGCTCGCAATTTACTTTACAACCAAATTCCAAAGTACTACACATGGAACAGCAGGAACAAGAGTTGGAACCACCGTAAACAAGGAAAAATTGTTCCAGAAGAAACAGGAATCAGGTCTACTGATGCCCTTGGCCGTGTCTACACCGTCCATCCCAACAACTCCGAATGCTTCCATCTTCGCCTATTACTACATGAAGTTAGAGGCCCAACATCATTCACGGATTTGAGAACCGTTCAAGGAAGAGTCTGCAACACTTTCAAAGAGGCCTGCCAACTTCAAGGACTTCTGGAGAATGACGAACACTGGAACACGGCGTTAGAAGAAGCAGCTGCATCTCGATCACCCAAGATGATGCGTAATCTGTTTGCTGTAATGCTTCAAACGTGTTTCATGTCGGGCCCTGAACAGTTATGGATGAACCACAGGGAGAACCTGTCTGAAGACATACTGCATCAAGCAAGGATCCAGCAGCAGAATATGGACCTGGACTACAATGACGACATCTTTAACAGAGCCCTAATCTACATTGAGAACAAGATAATATCTCTAGGAGGATTGAACCTGAAAAGCTTTGGACTTCCCCAACCTAACAGAAACAGCGATTCTGCCATTTCCAGTGAAGTAATTAGAGAACGAAGTTATAACATGGATGTGCTCGCAGCTTATATACAGGAGAATGAGCCTAAATTGGTCCAAGATCAAAAAAAAGCCTTTGACAAGATTACTAGAGCAGTTTTTGATAGGCAAGGGGGTATATTCTTTTTGGATGCTCCAGGCGGAACCGGGAAGACGTTTCTTATCAACCTTATTTTGGCAAAGGTGCGGCACAGAAATGAGATTGCCCTGGCTGTCGCTTCATCCGGCATTGCTGCTACACTCTTGACAGGTGGTAGGACTGCTCACTCGGCGTTCAAGTTACCCTTAAATCTGACAAGCACAGAGACTCCAACGTGTAACATCCCAAGGAATTCAGGAAAGGCAAAGGTTCTACAGGATTGCAAGCTCATCGTTTGGGACGAGTGTACCATGTCCCACAAAGCCGCATTCGAAGCATTAGATGTCACCATGAAAGACCTCAGACAGAACAATGACAGAATGGGAGGCGTCGTAATGGTTTTGGCAGGCGATTTTCGACAGACGCTACCAGTTATTCCGCGTGGAACGAGGGCAGATGAAATGCAGGGTTGCATAAAATCTTCTTACATCTGGAATGGCATTCAAACACTTGGATTATCGACTAACATGCGAGTTCATCTCAACGGTGATCCCTCTGCCCAGCAGTTTGCAGATAATCTACTGAAACTAGGAAATGGAGCCCTTACTTCAGAAAATGAAGATGGATATGTAGCGATGTAAGGCATTGGAAGGATTGTGACTACTGAAGAAGAACTGAAAGAGGCTGTGTTTCCGAATGTGATTCACCACTTCACTGATCACGCATGGCTGTGCGATTCTTGCCCCAACAAACGAAGCCGTCAGTGTTATCAACAAGCAACTTTTACAGAACTTACCCGGAACTCTTCATATTTACAAATCTATAGACACGACATGCAATATTGACGAGGCTGTCAACTATACGACAGAGTTTCTCAACAAATTAGAGCCACCTGGAGTACCCTCCCACATATTGGACTTGAAGGTTGGAGCACCGATAATTCTCCTCAGGAATCTGGATCCGCCTGCACTTTGCAATGGAACAAGACTTTCTATCAAGAAACTGATGCCAAATATTATAGAAGCCACCATCATGACCGGACATGCTGCAGGCGAAGATGTGTTTATTTCAAGAATTCCTATAATCCCTTCCGATCTCCCGTTTCAGTTTAAGCGTCTACAATTCCCTGTTCGTTTGAGTTTCGTGATGAGCATTAATAAGGCACAAGGACAATCTCTCAAAGTTGTAGGGCTCGACCTCCGTAAGCCGTGTTTCTCCCATGGTCAACTGTACGTGGGTTGTTCAAGAGTTGGTAATGCCGATAATCTACACATCTTAGCTCCGAATGGAAGAACATTAAATATAGTTTATCCCGAGGCTCTCTAACGAAAAGGACAATCTAAAGAAAAATTATTGCCACTCTCCACTCTCCCAAACTAACTCTGACTGTCATGCTTTAAATGATGATGTTATTGTTTAGTGCTCTCTTGAGAGCATGAGCAATAATCCGAATGGTGCTGCTTCCCAGTGCTGCAGTACCAACAGACATTAATCGGTCAGGGGCTCTTGCGATCCCAGCCCGAGCTCCACAAACATACACAAACACTCTCCTCTTCTAATTCATTGTCATCTAAGTTTAACTTACACTTAAATTAAAAATTTAATTGGTTCTCAACTCCAAATTTCCTGTAAGCAGGATGTTTTATTTCATCCATGTTTTCGTTACTTTTTATTTTTTCTGTACTGTACTCTCTATCTTTCCCTTTCAACTCTTTCCTATCTTTGATTTTGAATTTTTTATGTTTTACTTTTCTTTAAACTTCAGACCAATGATTATAACCACATGACTACGGTTTCCTAGCATGTGCTAATATGAGGTCTGTTCTCATTTAAACTAATTTTTTTAACAGATGGCTCATGGTTAGGATATATTGTTCCTTTTTATCGACGGGGAATGTTGTGTGT
>JAPDSC010025289.1:0-11721 GCA_026290005.1 Latrodectus geometricus
AATTATTTTTCAATAAAAGTAATTCTCAGTTAAAATATTAGTTTGGGAAAAAGTAATCCATTATTTTTTCGGTAGACGTCTGTAGTGATCGATATCTCGTGAGGTATCTATCAAACAATTTCAGATTTATGCTCGTTGGAAAGGTGACATTTGACACTAAAATATCCTCTTGCGGTTTTTTGTTTGATTAATTCAGTTACGAGTACAAGGTTTTAAAAATGGAAGACAACAAACAGAAAATTCGATACATTTTCGTTTTTCTCTTGTAACGGCGAAAAAGATAGCCGGGTGGCTAAAATTGTGAAAGGTGTTTATAGTCCTATATAAGACTTTAACAACCAGTTACGTACAATTTTCGTTTCGTCGATTCTGTTCGGGTATTTTTGATGTTAGAGATACACCTCGCATGTGGATACAGCATCGTCGAAAATGTCTACAAAATATCAAAAATGATCGAAGTTAACCGCATGTCAGCAGTCGTAACGCGCAAGATTTAAAAATCTACATGAAAGCTGTTTTAAACCTTTTTACAAAGTGAATCCAAAAGAAGTTATATAAAGTTCACGTAAAAATAATGGATTTCTTTTTCCCCAACCTAATATATTTATATTCAAAATATCTGGTAAAACCAACTCAAAAATGTTTACAAGCAAGCCCATTATTTATCGTAGTTACATTTTAATTCTATAGTATAATTTCTTTTATTATACAATCGCATATAAAAAATTTATTGTTATTTTGTCTTAAATTCATGTTTAAAATTTTAGTATTTTACTAAAGTTTTAAATTATTTTCTTTAGAAAAACCTTTATATTTTAATGATAATAACTCGGGATTGAATGTATGAAAATAAAAAACTCAATAAAGTTGTAGTATTGAAACTTGGTAACAGAATCCAGGGTAAAAAACATTAAAAAGAAAAAAAAAGTAATTTTTTTGAATTAGCTTTAAGAGATGCCAGTAATGCAGCTCCCCTATTTAATTGAGCAATATTGCTAAGTGAAGCAAGAATTAAATCCATTAATTTTTATGAAATTAGGAATATTGCCTAATTTAATCACTTAAAAATGACTTCATTACTAGAGAGTATATCGTGTAGTTCGGAAACTGCATGCAAATTAGATTCTATTCAAACAGATAATGCTACAGTTTTGTCACCTGATAAATAATGAAATAAATATCACTAAATTAATTTACAAAAAAATTATGAACGCTTAAACCTAAGCAATGAAAATATATTTTATATTAATATTTAATTCTTTTCATATTTCTGTTTAAGAATTCTGTTTAATTTTCCGAGTCTTTGAGCATTTTAGAGATTTAGAACTTACTTTTTTGCTCTAATTTTAGGATTTTAATTCAAAACATAGCCATTAAAAATTGTTCTTATAATTATAGCATATTATCCAATTTTATAAATTATATAATAGTATTAATATACATTAAAATTGTAGAAATTAGTCTTCAAACTAATTTACAAGAAATATCTTTTCTACCTTAAATTTTTGAGAAATATTTATTAATTAATATTTGAAAGGGTGAATCATCATATTTAGATATTTTACAATAGAATTTCTTTTTATAATAAGAATCTTGAAAACATATAAATTACTTAAAAAAAACATTTGTCCTAAATTGTTGATTTGTATCCTAGAGAAATTTCAGGGATTTGATTTGAATCATTTTTTTAAAAATTTTGATAATCTAATTTTAGTCTTATTTGACAATTCTAAATTTATGGTGTAAGATATATAAAAGAATATTAATGTGGAATAATCTTTAATGAGCCGCCTACCCTGTCTGGTGATTAGAGTACCTGACTATGGATGGAGAGGACCTGGGATCGAATCCCGTCTCGGGCATGGATGTACTTTCCCTTTCTCTGTGTTTCTTGCCCTTTCCTCAGATGATGGATGAAAGTGGCCCGCCCTATAAACGGGTTTGTGGTGGTGTGGCGTGGGCGATGCTACTCGTACCTGCGTGACTTGGTTCACAGATGCCCACCGGGTAACGATAAAATGAGTAGCAATTTCCGGCCTTGTTGCAGCAAATGGGTTAATTACTCAAAGGTGCTCGCAATGAGAAACAAAAAAATATTTAATGAATATTAAGATATACCACTTCTCTAAATGCTCCTCTGCCATTGACTAGAGCTTTAAACGCTTTGACTATATGCATTAGTTTTATCACACACGTAATTTTATCTTCATTATTCTATGAATTGACATCAAAATATGCCCAACATTTTATTGACACCCTATATATTCAATCTGAGTATTCTAAGAGTGAAAGGTCGCCATACTTTCTAGAAAATATTTATACATTTCAGCATATTGGAATCATAGACGAAACTTTCACCGATTTTTTTACACTTCTAATTCTTTTTTAAATACGTTTAACAGTTCATCTGTATCATACAAATTAAAAGATCGTGAAGATAAAAATTAATTTTTAAATAAACATAGTGATGTATCTTCTGTACGTTATGGTAAATTAAATAATCCATTGGTGCTTACTTCTGGAGAAGAACATTCTTGGATTCTTGAAGAATTGAAGTAGACTCAACGTAACCTAGTAGTAAGATGGTGTTTTTTAGAGTGGAAAATCCCAAATATACAATCCCAGTCACTATTGAGCAAAGGGTGATGAATTCTTGCCTTTTACTTGCATAGCTGTTGGAGTGGGTGATTGAGATTCATCCAAGTCTAAGCCCCTTTGTGTGACTATTTAAGAAAATTCTTTTTGAAAGGAAATCTACGTGGTGGATATTAAAATGACCTTCGGCCGTTAAGAAGTCCACTCCGCAATGTCAAAATAGTGAAACCAGTCGTCTCTTAACTTGACATCTTATTTCTGTCCTTATCTTCAATTTGTCGATTTTTGTAAAACTTTTATCTTTGTTCATGCCCAGTGCAGAAATACAGAAGATTGTATTCTGCTCTTAGAGTTAATCTCCAATACCAGAATATTTCTTGAAAAGTTTACCTGCTTCCATGCTTTCCAGGAGAACTGTGAAGACGAGTTTCCTTTGCTACCATCCTTTTTATACCTCTTTTCTCTCATATTTTCTTAAGCTTTTGCGTGAAAACTAAGCTCTTTCACGCAAAAGCCAAGGCCTACATATCTGTATGTACCTTGACAGAGTGCTTTGGGGTGCACTGGATTTGTCCCGGTTACATGGTCAGCCCAACACGAAACACCCAGCATTTTGTTCTTAAGCATGCTTGGTGCTCAGTTTTGTGGACCCACTAGAGGGATGAAAACCTGAATCGACCTTGCCCAAACCGAAGATATAACATCGGGCCTGTGGCTTGGGAGTGCGAAATGCTCCCATAATGCCAAGATATATGTACATAAAATTATCATTATTAAAGTAAATTATAATATTGATCATTAATTAAGCACAATAATTGAAATAATCCCCTAAGATATTGCGAATTTATGTCTTTTCTCTAGTTTTACAGTCTTTTTGAGGAAATCATCTAATTAAACAAAGTATTGAAAGATTTTTGTTTTCAACCACTCTATTCATCACTTCATTTACCTTTAAAAGAATATGAATCAGGAACTATTTTTAATTTGCTGAAGTCAGTAACAAATTTATATTCCTCAGAGTCTCTTTAATTGATAAAACTGTTGCCAAATACTCAAATATAAATGGCTCCCCGATTCTTAGAGATGTATTATTAGAGTATAGTAGAATATTTATTTAATTTTACCCGTGTGATTACAGGGTGTTAAAGAATAGTTCCAACTTAGTCCTTGCGTGTCGTAAGAGGTGACTTAACAGGACACCCAGTGTCCGGGTGTATAGTTTGGCCCATCTACTTCCTGAGGGCTTATAAATAAGCAGGCCTAATCCTCCAGGTTGGGAATTGGACGAGAGGCTAAAAATCCCTTCCTGGGTAAAATATTGTTGAGAAGCCACTAATAAGACATGCAAAGTGGACTGACAAAATGAGTGACGGAAACGGATTATTGTTATTAATAATTTATGGCTTGGTACTTGGAATGTCTTGAGATTGTTTCTTCAGTTGTTCCACTGCACCAGAGGGTAACAATGTGAAAGGTCAGTGTCGTGGTCAAAGAAAACGAAGAAGACCAAGAAAAAGATGGTTCGAAGAGGTTTAAAAGGATCCTAAGAGCATGAAAAAAACAAATTTGAAAACTAAGGTAAGATACAGACTGCTTTGGAGAGGAATTATTAGGCAGAGCATGGTTCAAATGGACTGCAATGCTGGGCAGTTAGTTAGATTTTATTTATTTAATTTCTTGTCTCTTTTCATAAATTATATGGCACTCTATTCTATTATTTCTTCCCAGAATTATCAACTAACAAAAATATTCTTTGTCAAATAGTGTCACAACCACGATATCTATTACCAAACTAACAAACATATCCTTATTTTCATATAGAAATCATTAAGTTTCTGTTTGTATATAATTATCAAACATTCAAATTATCAAATATCAGAGAATAATCCCGTTTAACATCAGTTTTATATATTCATCCTGATTTTCTTCCCATTCACTCGTAATAACATTGAATTTTCCTTCGATTTTCTTCTCATTTTTCAGATTAAACGTTCTCCTCAAATTCCAAGTTTGATATGATTGCCATTTTGATTGTGTTTGCATTTGATATTATTTGCATGACATTGATTTCCTCGATTTATTTCAATAAATGGAATTATTTTTGAAATTTAATATATAAACGAGAATAAAATGATAATTATTTAATTATGAATTCAATGATAAATAACATATTCTTTTTAATAGTTACTTTTTAGTACAGTTGCGAAAATTTCACATCTTGCTTTTCAAAGAAACCTTATTGCAAGAAATGTTTTCATTATCATATGAAACATTTTTTTTTCATAATTATTAACTATATTAAATAAATGAATAAATTTTATATATCTAAATGTTTAAAAATATATTTTTCAGTTTTATCATAATTTACCATATGAAATGAAATGAAATAATCATTCTGTCATAAATTATTTTAATTAAAAATTAATAAATGAAAAGAAAAATCATGAAAATTAAATAAAATTTTAGTTTGCTTATTAATTTGACATCAGTCAAATAATACTAAATTAATGAAAAAACTTAAAGAATTTTTTAACTTCTTAAATTTAAAACTCTACTCGCAGATCGAAAAAATACTTTGTTTTCACTCATTCTTCCTTTCTCTGATTCCCCCTCTTAATTAACACCCCCCCTAGTCATTCTTAAACTTCCTCATGCTTTTCGACTCAGTTTACAGCTTCAGAAAACTCTTTTGAAGAGAAAATGGTGGAAGTCAATTATTTTGCGATTTGAAATGTCCATTTAAAAAACTGTTTAAAAGGAAAGGATTGATTTATATCAGAAGTGTCCAACTTTAAAACTAAAATGTCTAAAAATTACAAACTATAACTTTTTCGTAATAAATGCTCTCTTTATGCATTACCATTCTTTTAAAATGAAAATGTAGATTCAAATTAATAACTTATTTTATTTTAATAAAGTATGATTTTAATAAAGCTTTCACGGAATAAGTTTTACTGAAGGTTAAATTCAGTAAAAATTCTTGTTCAAATGTAAGGAAATACATTAAAGTATTAGTGGCCACCATGATCTGGTTTGTAAGGGCGCTTGTTATTGTTATGGAAAGGAACAGACTCAATTGAAGATCGGACGTGGTCACTATTGGTGTTTGGAGCAAATAAGATGTTTAGAATAAAAAAAAGGAGAATAGAGTGCAGAATTTGGAATAGTGTTGTTTTTCGGTACATCCAAATTGCTGGAAACACTTTTTGCTATGTGCAATGGACCTGCAGTATCATGCACTTCCACAACAACTTCTAACAGGAAGACGGGGGTGTCCGGATTGGTCTATCACATGTGCATCTCGTTTCTGCAAATTTCTTTACCAAATTATCTATACTTTTTCTAGAACGTGGGTCTCGTTTTAACTTATGATTTCGACCATAAACTCGCACTGTCTCGGAAGCATTTTCTCCGTTCAGATAAAACAGCTTTATCAATTCTCCTCGTTGTTTCCTTGAAAATGTAGTCTTCGCACAAACGAGGCAGATTAGCACGAATATGACGAAACAATCTTCCCAATCTGCTTGTATAACAAACAGTACTTTGCAAGAGTGTTCTGTGATTGGTGCTTCTACCTATGAATTATGTAAAATGCATCAATACACCTTCCTTTTTATTGTGAATGTTACAATGCTTTTTTTTGCAAATATTTTACGCCACTAATTTACACCATACATGTATCGTTTCAACGCATTTCAAGTTTTTTTTCCATGCTCTGATTAATTTGCGCACGAAAAAAGTGGGTGTTGCCATTCAAAAATTTCAAAATTCTATCCCAGTAATCGTAATTGTGAGAGGTTTGTTGTTGTCTTAAGGCATCATAATCTGGACCTCATACATTCAAATAACTAAATTTAAACTTTTATTTCGATTGGTTAAACGGTTGAGCCACTAGGGACTCATATATAGGGTAAGTTTCTTTTATACCATCCGGTATATATATATATATATAAACTTTGAAATCAAAATTTTTACGTTGCTTTTATTGTCATGCTTATACAATTAAGTTTTACATTAATTTAAAAAAATATTGCAAATATATTACATTTTACAAATATGTTAAGTACTATAAGATCATTTTTCAAAAATTTGGAAGAAACTTTGTTATATTAAATTAAGTTTTGTTGTTCTTTTACAAAATAAAAAATTAGTGTATTGTAATTGAAAGTATTGTTTAATAACATAAAAATGAAATAAAAATATTTCTTAATGACGTTAATAATGAGCATTTGCGTTTGTGAAATTAATATAGTTTTTTCATAAATAATAATTTTCGTACAAAAAATTACGGTTTTACTAAAGAAGCTTCAACATTACGCGTGAGCTCTAATTTAAAAATAGTTAGTAATTCGGCAACAACCAAGATAAATTTTAAAAGTTTTTTGTCATTTTATCGACATAAATATTAATTAGACAAATACCAACAGTTTAAAGGGAGTGATTTAGAAACAAGGTGAATATCGACTTTTGAAATAACGGTCGGAGCCACGAGCTGCTGAGCTGAAACTAATCAATCAAATTACTAACATCACAATAAAAATAAATAATAATAATACTTTTAGCAATGTATGAAGTTGCACAACATTTAATTATTTGAAGATGTGACTCGAATAGGGTGCATATACTGTACCATTGAAAGATGATTTATGTAGGATCAACTTCATGGAATACAAGAGAAATTGCACGGGAATTCATCAGACATGAGCATGTTCTTCATAATGCAATGAGACTGCATGTTATTGATGACGGACAACACAAAATGTATCATCATTATCACTGAAGATTCTGCCGTCGCTTTTGTGCATGGAACTTGAATGTGAGATAGAATTTTCATTAGTAAAAGAAGCATGTTATACTTTCTCCATGCACGTCTGTCTTGATAGGTGCTAGGGAAATTTCAGGTATTCTCCTTTAAGATACGTGAATACGGCACACAATTCTCAAAAAACAATTTAAGCGCAGGTATTAAAATGTCCTATCATAACTCTTCATTGTTAAGCTATCCGTCTTATTGTATTAAGTAATTTGATGCTGGAATTATCTGTACCTAGTTGTAAGTCATGGATTTTCGGTGTGGAAAATCCTAGGTTAAA
Source organism: Latrodectus geometricus (assembly GCA_026290005.1). Taxonomy (NCBI): domain Eukaryota; kingdom Metazoa; phylum Arthropoda; class Arachnida; order Araneae; family Theridiidae; genus Latrodectus; species Latrodectus geometricus. The sequence goes on from JAPDSC010025289.1 coordinate 7,689, forward strand.
TTTTATTCACATTTTAATAATGAATGAATGTTGCGTTGTGACTTTTAGCAAGCATGTTTTTAGTGGGAGTAATTAAGAATTCTGAGGATATTTTATCATTTGTGACATTTGAATATGTCTTTACCTAAAAACCTATCCATTATGCTGCTCCAAAATTCAAATAAAAAAAAACATTGCAAGATAAAAATGGTAATCAAATTGATGATCATGTCTATCCTGCAATGATTTTAAAGACACCATTCTCAGGTAATTTTCACAATTTTTGTAATTTTTATTTATGCAATTTCGTAATGCCATAAAGTTGTAAATCAAATAACAGTTAATATTTCTTTAAAAAAAACCTTTTGGAAGATAGAGAACATATTTATCTGAAATCCATATTTAATCCTTCAGAACCATGTACTATAGAGTTGATGGTGATATCCAGTTGGACATCTGGTATAATGGCAGTAAGGTAAGAACTAAAAGGGAAAAGTATGATACATAAAGCAGGAAATATGTAAATTTACAGACGTTTAAAAATAAAAATATTCAATTATTGATTAAAAAATCTGAGTATACTGGAAAGAAAAGTTTATGTTTAATGCTAAATAACGTAATCAGTCAAAATTTATTTTCTATATTTCTGGATCCTCAGTACCATAGAAAAATTAAATGTGAAATTTTTCTATAATCAAAACGTAAATAAGCTTAGAAAATATTTATAAAATTATGCTTTGGTTAGTTATTTTTTGAGTAGTGGGTCAATCACCTTTTTACAGATTTTTATAATTATTTTGTAAAGCATTTTTTTATATTTATGTGACAAAAAAATTTTTAAAGAAGTATTTACTATCTTTCCTTACGAAACATAACAGTATATAAGTCAGATTATCTTCTTCTTAAAAAGGAAAAAAATATTAAAATTTATAAAAAATCGGCACATTTGGGCTATCGGAATTTGACATGTACTCGTAAAATTTTTAAGTAGTCAAAAAATTTATATAAAGTCATTTTTTTAACAATGTAACGTTTTGATTGCATTGGTTTTTGTTAAAGTTGATTTCACTGAGATTTCTGTCATAGATATTGAAATTGTAACTATTTTGACGATTTCAAATTCAGATCACAATAGAAAATTATTACGAAAAATGCTATTAATTTTGTACCTAAAATTAATTATAAATCAACCAAATGTTCAACATTTTCATTCCATAACCAAATTATTAGATTAATTAGAGAACATTTTTAATCAAGCAAGTTACGAAAAAATTTATTTTATTTCATTTGCCAATTTAATTTACTTTTTAAAAATCTATAAAAGGTCTGTTGAAAGAAATTAATTAAGATTCCCAATAAACTGTAAGAGTAGCTTGGAAATTTTACAACTCTAGAGTATTTGTTATTAATGTAAATTTATACAAATTATGTATGATGATGATGATGAAGGCAAAGTTTTTAGAAAACAATATTATTATTGGTGAAGGAAAATTATAGTTTTCTGAAAAATACGACCATTATATCAATAAGAATCCTTGCTTACTTCAATGTTAAAATAATATGTAAGATGTAGGATAATCATGAGTATATCACCTAAATTAATAACTTTTCATTGTCTTTTTGTTTTTGGAACGTGATCTAATATTCTTCACAGAAATTTGATCTTAGTCAAAGAATAAGAAAAGCCTTCAATCTAACATGCACCATTCTACTTCGCATCCAGAGTTACTTTGGCGGCCGCCAATTAATGCTATGCAAATTCGTCGCCGTAATTGTATCTGCATTTGGAGATGATGGATACTTTATATGCAAATTAAGTTTCCGGTTCTTACCAATGAAGCATGACGTCACGGCATGAAAAACAAGCTCCTGCAAAGCAAAACCACCGTGTTTGGAATACGATTTTAATTTCTTTTTCGCCCGGTATTTATAACTGCAACCGCTTGGGATATTAAGACAAAAGCCGAGCAAAACGTGAAAGCGATAATGGGGAATTATTATTGCTTTGCAGAGCGTGCTTTTATATCTACGCTCGTTTTATGAGTGGAAGCGTTAAGAACGAAGGATAATACCTTGCTTTGTTCATTAGTAGGTCTTAGGTCCTCGGAAGAAGTGATTTATTTTTTCTGTTCCCTCCTCATTTGTTTATTAAAATTCATTAACGGAATGTGTATTTACGGATGCAGTGGGTGGTACCGGTAAATTTGGATCTCGATGTACCAGTAAGGCAGGAGTGTGGAACACATTGTGGAAAAAAGTCACGAATTGGAAGCATTGGAGTTTGAAGCGTTGTAAGGTTTTGGAGGGAAAATCATTCTTTTTCTTTCAGAAGATTGATGGTATTAAGTAGATGGTATGTTTGGGGAAACAGGTGAAATGAATTATCCCACACTAGTGATCAAATTTATATTTAAACTATTAAATGTTTTCAAACGTTCAGCTATTAAGTGTATGCTTCCTATGAGTTTAATTTCGTTGCATTTTCTGCCTTTTGAGCAAATTTCGAATTTGGTGTGATTTTTTCTATAGCACCTGACCACTGAAAAATTTTCACTTTTATAGTTATATAGGGGGCGGACTGAAGCAAAATTCTTTATGAATTACAGTACCCAACGAGAGTGTCAACACTAACCCAAATATAGGCTGATCTTTTTAATTTAGGACATTGGATCAATACATGACTTGGGTTGTCACCCCTAAACCTTTTGCCCTAACTCACTTGGAAGATATTTCAACCACAACTTATTGTACCCGACTCAGAAGTGATTAGAAAATATTACGTATCTTTGGTTCGGTTGGTATAACTCACTAACTTCTACGTATCTTAAGGACATCTTTCCCAACCAGACCATGGTAATCTAGTAGAGAACTCGGTACATAAGAATGTGTAATTAAAAATGACACTGTCTAGTTAATGAGAATATAACAGTTTTACTGGGAAATAAAGTTTTATATTTACTATCAATAAAAACTTAGCACCTAAAAACCTTAACATTGACATAATTTTGAAAATTATAATTTCAAATATCAGTATGCAATATATTATTAGGTTTATTTATAATTTTTTCAGATATATTTCGTAAAAGTAAAGTTGATTAAGGAAACCTTCAATGGAATTCCTAGCTGCAAATTTATTTAAATATTTACAGTAATACATTTTACAGACTCAGCCGCCCAACTTGTCTAGTGGTTAGCGTAACTAACTACAGATGCAGAGGACCTGGGTTTGAATCCTGGCTCGGGCATGGATGTACTTTCTCTCTCTCTGTGTTTCTTATCCTTTCCTCAGATGATGGATGAATGTGGCCCTCCCTATTAGAGGGTTTGTGGGGGTGTGGCGTGGGCTATGCTACTTGTACCTCCGTGACTTGGTTCACAGGTGCCCACCGGGTAACGATAAAATGAGTAGCAGTTTCCGGCCTTGTTGTTGTAAATGTACTATACTTGCTCAAGGGTGCCCGCCATTAGAAATAAAAAAGAAAAACATTTTACAGACTCTGGGAATAACTGACCTTTAATAAATAAAGAAAAAATCCTATTTTGTTATTACTCTATGTTAAAATATATGATATTTACTACTAAAATAATTGTGGTAAATGATCACATTAATTTAAGTTCATATTTTATATTAAGGTAATAAAGAAACAATTTTGTAGTAAAGTAAATTAGACAAGCAAGTAATTCAGGTTCAATTAATTTAATTTTTAATTCATGATTAAAAGAATTAAATTATCAATTAAAAATAAAGTTTTCATATATTTGTTTCAATGAAAATACATGCCAACTGTACTCTATTTTCTTTTCCTATTTTGAAAAAAAGATTATTTTAAAATCTTTTGGTGATATGTTTGGTGGTAATAGTGGATGGCATAATGCATAAATATCATCAATTTTTGCGTCCTATCGTTACTGATAATTTTGTAATTGTTCTTTGCACTAATGTTGAGAGTATTGTAATAAACAATTTTCCCAAGCTAATCGGTGTTATTTTTATTCAATTAATGGTTAAAAAATATTTAGAATAAGATGACGTAAAAAGGAATTTCTTTAAAAA
>JAPDSC010025290.1:0-12055 GCA_026290005.1 Latrodectus geometricus
GGTTCCGAAATGCAAACATACAATGGATTTAGGGACACAAGATAATTAAAATTTCTTGATTTTCGGAAATTTTTGTTGCAGGAAAGCAATTTTATGGTTTTAAAATTATTGCTTTATCAAAAAAGAAAATAGTTGAAAAGAACCTTAAAGTGAATTTTCTTAATTTCAGTTTAGTTTTTCAACATTTCAATGTAGAATTTACAAAGCAGAAAAAATAATTCTTTTGGTAGTGTACTAAAAAATCTTCTCGTATTTCATTTGAATTGTAAACATATAACATACAACAGGACGACACAAAACATAAACAAACACAATTCACAACATGTAACAAAAAAGAATGTTTTTGATAAGATGAAATTAAAAAAACTAAAAAATCACAAAAATATTCAGATTCATGCCTAATCAACCAAATTCAGTCAATGAAAATAATGAAATTTACAAGAATATTTTTAATTGTTTTGGTAAATTTATTTAAATTTGCAGCATTATATACAGTTAAGAAGTTAAATTCGAAAGTGAAAATTACTTAAGATATTTCATGTTAATTGAATAATTAACAAAAAATATTTTGTTATCAAATATGGTGTATTAAAGGAATTTAAAATTTAAATTTAATATTCAAAATTATATATATATATATATATATATATATATATATATATATTATGCCTAATCATTAAAAAAACAGTCAAAATTGTATAAAGAATTTAACTGTAGAAATTTGAAATTTAAATCAGATTATATAAATTTATCGAAGCTTAAAAATTTTAATATCTAAAAAATAAATTGTATCTGTCAATTGATTAAATTAAATGATTATGTAAATTGAATGTTATATACATTTTTGATTAATTTCAATCATTTATAACTCTAATTTTCTCGACACAAATTTTTTATGTTTAAATACTTTAATAAATTAAATTAAAATTTTATTTTAATTATTTAAATTTTATACTAGTTTTAATTTTGAAAAGAAATACTTTTCTTTCTCATAATATATTCATAGATAACATTCTCACAGCACACCAGTATTAGAAAATATGCACAATATTTCACATAAAAGTAATCAAATAATTTAAATTATTCATTGCCAATAACAATATGCAAAATTTAAATTTATTCCATTTTTTTAAATAATACACTGCTTCCTCATTAAGAACTTTTTAAAATCTATTTCCAAATAGTTTAAAGGAAAATTCGAGTTAAATTAGTTTATTTTACACGAAGTTATTCAACTAAATGTATTTATTAATTGACCTGACAAATGCTAGTAAACATATCGAAATTAATTTATTTAAATATATGCTGCCACAAGCTGTTTGAATAACTTTCTCTTGTACAATTTTATCTTTATACCGATGGAAATAATATGTGTTTAGTTTTTAATTGATTAATCCCTGATTTTTTTAAAAGTAATTAACTATTCTTTATGTGCCAAGATGTGGAGTAAATGATTCAATAACTGTCTCAACTGCACCTCTTAAAAATGTTCCTTTTTTTGCCCAATAATTTTAACTGCATGTGAAAGTAGAACTAGAGTAGAAAGGTAAAAATAATGAGATTAAAATGGAAATTCAAGCAAGTATTTTTTTTTTTTTTTTTTTTTTTAGGAAATATTATTAAATTGTTAGTTTAAGTTCAATCAAGAAATTGATTTCTTTAAATATAAAAGATGATCGATAAAATTTTAATTTTATTTCTTATTTCAAAGATGAGGATATATTACGAAAAAAAAATGGCATTCAGTTCTAGTATAAAGCATAATTTCCATTGGATAGGATTTTTTATCGGACCTCTGCCTGGCAAATTACATAAGAGGATTTATTTAGAATACTTAAATCCAGTATTCCGATTGGACAAGGGAAAGATTTTCCTCCAGTGAATATATCATTTAATAAGAGCGGTTTTTTTTTTTTTTTTTTTTTTTTTTTTGTTTTGTTTACATTGGCTCATGCTGTAGATGTCATAGATTGTAATTAGAAGCAATCTTTATTTCCTTTATCTATCAAAATAACTGTTTGTTTGTTGAGTATTTAAACAAATTCCTTCCCATTAAATGATAAAGAATTTTATTTATTTTTATTTATTTATTTTTTATCGCATGAATTGTTTTATTATGGGAATATATTCTAATCAGTTAATCTTCGATGAAACACTAAATTTTTTGTAATCAATTAAATTTAAATCCAAATTTTTTCAAGGTGTTAAAAGTTAAAGTGTCCAACAATAAAAGAAACTATAATAATATGTTATAAGTTCTTTATACATAAAAATCCTTCTAAAAATGAATGATTTGTAAAAATATCGATTGTTTTCTAAATTTTTTATGCAAAAATGTATATCCGTTTCAAAAAGTTTTTACAATTAGAAATAATTTAAGTCAAAAATAAGACGACTAAGATTCAGTTTAATAATTAATTAGTCTAACTGATAGAACCACACAGTCTTTATTTTAAATAAAATATAAACTTTAAAAAATTTGCAGGACATTTTTAATATTTTTTGACAGCAAATTAATAAAATAATAACAACAAATTAATTGAAATTCGCTTGCCAGTTTATTCTCTCTTTAAGAACTTCTCAATAAACAATGATAAAAATTTTCGATCAATTTAGAAAATTTTCTATCTTATTTTGATGTCTTTTAGAATTTGGAAAAAATAAAGTTTGAATTTACAATTTAATGTGATTTTAAAATTAGATTCAAACATAAATTTTAAGCTATATTTTAAGCAATTCGCCAGCCGATGGCTGTGTGGTTAGAGTTCTTCCCTCCCAGGCAGTTGGTTCCTGGTTCGAATCTCGGTATAAATATTTCTTTCGTCTGTGACGAAAGAAAGAAGGCCCACCCTATAAACGGATTTGTGACGTGGATCTCCGTGACTTGGTCCCCCGGGTAATGATAAATGAGTTTCTGGTTTCATGGGGAGAAAGGTTAGTGACTGCCTTTATTCATTTTATTAATTCTTTCTTGTATTTTTTGCCTTTTTTTTTTTTTGTAAGAAGCAAAACATTTACGCGAAACATCTGTAGATCACAAAGAAAAAGCAAAATTTCAGTGTTATTAATCTTTATGATAATTATTTTAAATATAATAGTGTCATTAATTAAAAACACACATTTTATAATTACACTGCTCAAAACAATTAAAGGTTATTGTAAGTTTTACATAAAATAAAGATATAAGCGAAAACTTTTTTTGCTGAAAATGAAAGAAGAGAATCACAAATAAAATTTTTTTCTGATTTTCAAACTGTGGAGTATGCTAATTTTGAGTTCGACGTCAAAAACGTCACTTCAGCGCAGTGAATGAAATTTGACTTTCAACTGAATAAAAGACAATGAAGACAAGGGTGATCGGCAATTAGTGACTGCTTTGTTTTGATGAGTACGATGTCTCAGCGAAGTCATTTAACCGATTCAGAAATTTGGAGACTTGTTGGTAGGTTAGAAGGGGGCCAAACTCAAGCCGAAGTAGCGCAAGCCATTAGAGTGTCACAAAGTGTGATTTCCAGGATCTGGAACCGTTTATTGGTGACTGGAAGTGCAGGCAGAAGACCAGGACAAAGTCGTAGACGGGCAACAACGCCCAATGAAGATTGTTATTTAGTGTTAACTGCTCGGAGACACCGAAATATGAACGCTACTCTTCTCCAACAACACCTTTACTCGGCTACTGACACCCCGGTTTCAACTCAGAGTGTCCGAAACCGGCTCCCTGGTGAAGGTCTGTATGCTCGCCGAGCGATGGTATGTGTTAAAAAAACATCAAGGCATCGTCGTGACCACAGGGGGGGGGCAACAGAGCATGTGAACTAGAGGCGAAATGAATGGAGCAATGTTCTTTTTCTGACGAGTCCCCTTTTCTGTTTATCCTGATAATAGGCGTATTTTCATCTGGAGGGACCGTGGCAGGAATAATCCTGCGTTCGTGCATGAAAGTGTCAGATTTAGCGGTGGGGGAGTGTTGGTGTATGGTGGCATCTCCATTGACGGGAGCACAGACCTCTATATCATTCGAGATGGACCTCTGGCTAGTCGCCGATATAGGGATGAGATCCTCAGACCTATTTTAATCCCTTACGCTGCAGCAAACGGAGATGACTTCATTTTAATGGACGATAACTGAGAGCTAACCTGGTGGAGGATTTCCTTTTCGAGGAGGGAATCGTGCGAATGGAATGATCAGTGTATTCTACAGACATGAATCCAACAGAGCACGTTTGGGACGCTCTAGGAAGACGAGTTGCTGGTTTCCAACCACCCCCTAAATTCTCCAAGAACTGGAAAGAGCTCTTCTGGAAGAGTGGGACAAAATACCCCAACTCGTGATTAATAGCCTCATTGACTCCATGCCTCAAAGGTGTTCAACGTTGCTGGACGTCCGTGGAAACCATACCCCATACTGAAAATAATTTCTTTTGAAGAAAACATCTTTTCTTATTCTTTTTTTCTCATGTGCACAAATTGTGTTTTTTCCTTTTGTACACAAATGCGCAATAAAATGCATTTTTTTCTGCCAAACATGTGTAATTTATTCTCACATAACCTACTACGTCTGTTGACCATGTATCAATCAGTTAAAAAGTTTCCCAGCCACAAGATCCACCTAAAACCACAATATCCTTTAATTGTTTTGAGCAGTGTTTATAAAAATGTTAACTTTAAGATATAACGTATGCATTAAAATGTTTTTATATAGAGAAGGATTCTTCACTACATATTTTAAATCTTTTATAGAGGTGTTGAAGCTATATAGAAATTGTATCAAAGTACATCACGAATCAGTGCCAAAAGTGTTTATTTTTAAAGAATTATGATGAAATTTGTTTATTTATGTCATTTTATTGTAATTCTGCCTTAAAGGGTTAAAAAAATATTTTTGATGTCTATTATTTACACAAATATATTTTTTTCAAATTTGTGTGAGCTATTATTTTTTAAAATATTGATGCCTACAAAAAGTAATTTTGTATTTAATTGAAAAACTTAATGAATCTTTCGACTTATTATAACTATTAATTATTTTATCAAACCACTTTTTCTCAAACTGCGATTAACTAATCTATTGAATTCCAAACATAAAAAAATATTTCTTTATAACATAAAATAGCCTCAGAAACTTACTGTTTATATCAACTCCAACACAGACTGACCATTCGGATCGCGAGATCCTTTTATCTTGATCGAGATCGCAGAATTTGGCGAAAGTCTTGGCGCACATTTTTGGTTTCACAATTCTTTTCGCCATTCGTCGGAGATCTCGCAATTCTTTCTTCTTCAAATAAGAATCGCCATTTCCGTCCAATTGATCGAATTTCCACTGGATAACTTGCTTTTCGTGAGTATCTCGAAGAGGATCACTTTCTACGGGAGGAGCTGAGAAGAGAATACAAGTAATCTTATATAGAAAGAAAAGAATGATTTATTCTTGGTAAAAGGTTTGACACTAATCACTAAGAATTCGGACAAAATCTTAAGTCTGACATAAATATATACGTACACATAAACAGTTAGGATTACTTTATTATACATTCCATTAAAAAACTTTAATCCTCCTTTGCATGATTGTTTCTTTATTGTTGAAATAAATCAAGTTGATATAATTCATGTTCAAAATTAAAGGAAAAATGGTTAAAAAAAATCTTAGTATATATTTATAGTATAAATTTAGCAAAAAACAATATGCTAAAAATTTCCATCATCATCCAAAGTTAGATCATTAGCCTAGTACTAAATAGAAATAAAAGAGGAAAATAACAGAAACACGTGTTTCTTCCACTCATTTTCAATTTTTTAGCAATAGAAACTCTAATATAATAAAACAAAATTATAAACGAAATCATACGTTTATTGCAACTACAACAAACAGCGGAATGAGACAACTTTAAGCACTGATAATGACACTTGTTTATTTTTGACAGCTATGTTTCTTTTTATGCTATGGACATTAAAAAGGTATCCAAATACGATCCACTTATAGTGAACTTGTTCTTTTATATAATTTTTGGTCATTATAGGTTATGATGGAAATTTCCACCATTATGCAAAGAAGGGCTAACTAAAAAAAAAAAAAAAAAAAAAAAAAAAAAAAAAAAAATGGCTTTATTAATATAACAAAATTGGCAATGAAATTTATATTTGGCAGCGTTACAATTAAAAAAATACAAATTAGGTTATGAAACATTAAATTTAATGATAATAAATAACAAAAATGCAGCAGAAAAAGGGCTTCATAAATTCTTTTTTGAAATTCACTTCTTTAATGATACTGCAAATACTTTTCATTATTTTTTTTGCAGAGCTTTAATTTCTATTTGATAAATGGTCAAATCCGGAAATCGTTCTTAGGAGCCATATTGAAAATTAACTACAATATTACGGCTCTGGTGAAATTGAGAGATGCTTCACAAATGCTATTATAACTAGTTTATCAAACATGCGAGAGTACGAGTAAATAGTTTTGAATCCCACCAAGCTTAGGTTTTTTAGTCAATAACATTTAAAATGGTATGTTTAACACAGCACCTTAAATTTTTCTAAATGTATATGTGTCTGCATATTTGAAAACTTGTATCAGAAGAAATACAATCACATGGTATCACCTATTTCATGAAGACTACAAGGAAGGCCATTCAAAAATGGGAAAAACAGTTGATGAACAAAGTTTGGCGTGACTCTCTTGGACAGAAACATGCAAAAAGCATGATTTTTAACTCATCTGAGAAAATTGCATCTGAAATTCTTAGACTCCCAAGATTGAAGACTCAAGCAATTGTAGGCTTCATTACTGGGCACTATCATTTCAGGAAACACCTTCATACAATGGGGCTTTTTAAACTGGAACCAATTTGTAGGAAATGCCACGCAGGGGTAGAATCAGCTCATCATATCCTATATGAGTGTGATGCTCTTGCCCTTACAAGATTCACTACTCTAGGTAATCCATATCCTAAAGAGTTACACCTAAACTCCATTGAGGGCCTATCAGACTTTATAAACAAAGTAGGTGACCCAAGACAATGGAACAAGGAGAAAATTGGGCTTGGAGCATGGTACAAAATGCAACAATGCAGAGGTGCCACATATCTGACAAGCTCAAGAGAAGAAGAATAAGAAGATCACCTATTTATGAAAAATACTATCATCACTTCAAGACAATAAATTTTCATATTTTTGGATGTCAATAAACGATGGAGCCTCGAAAATATCGGCAACTTCATTTGACATTCTCACCACCAATCCTTGTCAATATTTTCTTCCTCCAAGTATTAAAATACTAATTTTGAGTGCTCTCCTGAAATGAATGCTCCAACTTCCCCCACAGGTGTTCCATAGAACTGTGTCCAGTTAAAATGAAATACAATTTAAGAGATATCCCTTAGAACAGATAATCTACTTATCAAGAACAGGAAGTGGCTGGGTATTGAGAGAAACAATCCCAAAGCATAACAACATTGTTACTGTCGGCACATCCAGCAGGTGATCTCTAGGCCTGTAACTGATAAGGGATGAAACTTGATTCGTCTGAGTACCCGTTTTCAATGTTTTGAGGTACACAGTCACCCCATTAACAATGTTGATCTATGAACTTTGGTGATCAAAGAGTTATTTTCTGTGGCAATCAAGTAGACAGGCTCTTTTTTTAAGGATGTATTCATCGCTTGCATTTACAATATTCGGTTAATCTGCGCTTTAGGTCCCCTACTTCGCCAACTCACGAATTTGAAGCCTTTTCTCGCGCATGCTCAATAATTACTCGCTTGTTTTAGCCTTTTCATTGGTCGCTAATTAAATTTCACTTTGAAATAGAGGTAGAATTTTCGCCATGGCATCGGTGTTTTTGAAAACGCGCCAAGGAGGGGACCTAAAGCACATTTTCACCCAATTTTCTATTGATACGGTGCGATTCTTCCAGATCGGTCACCAAAGTATAGTTTCATGGGTCTGTCAGGTCAATTTTTTGTTATTGTCTACTACTTACGTTGGTGGTGGTTCCTTGTGGGTATTTCAGCTCACTGGATCATTTATTTTTGTGATAATTGCTGATTATACATTTTTCAGATTGCTCTAATAATTGCAAAGCGGTGGCAGAGACTTGTCACAGAGCTTCATTTCCATGGCTGGCTAAATATTTGCTGCTAAATAACATATAACAAAAAGGAGAGATAGTTCAGATAGTCTTTTTTTTGAATTCATCAAATGATCAACTGCAAATAAATTGAAATTTCGTACAATACAGTATTTTAAGGATTTTTACTAGACAAGGAAGGAAAAATCAAATCAACAAATCTTTCGTCATAATGTGAATCCTAACTTCTTTTGGAACAACTTTGAACCCCCCAAAAATAACGTGCCAAATCTGGCACTACCTACGGACTTTTTAGGGTTGCTGTTTCTTATTTTGGTGTTACCAATTTAGGTTTTTTCAGCTTTTAGGTTTTTGCTGTTGCCAAATTTAGTATTTTCTGGTGTTTTGTACCAATTTCTGAGTTTTTTTTAAAGTTTTTTACGTATTAATTATTTGTATTTAGCGAGAATCCATCTTGGCGAGTAAAAAAAGGCGCCAAAAACAAGCATTATGGTTGGTGAGGGAAAAAAAGTCGCCAAATTTCCGATTTGGGGGGTATATCAAAGTAGTTCCCTTCTTTTAAATAAAATTTAAAAGAAAACTAATCGACTGGCGTAAAATATCCACATTCATCAATTTTAATTTAATATTACTTTATTCAAGTTTAAAAATGTTCTAAACAATCAGTAAGACCCCAATAAGGCCGTATTACTTATTGGCTTTTCGATAATATTAAATTAAAAACCCTTTTCTTACTATCATGTTGAATTTGGCGATTGCTAAATGATTATTTTTTCCTCCTCATCTAGCTCAAGATAGATTTGCATTCAAAATAATGCACAATTTTGTCTATTCTGTTCAATAAAGCAAGTTTATGACAGTTCTGGAATATTTCTAAACTTGTCATTCAAACAACATAGATTCGGTGTACGAAATTCTACGAGGTCGATTAATATTTCATAACTCTGTAGAATGATAGTCGTGGCATAGTTCTGTTCAATAAAGTAAATTAATTTGTTTATTATGTTGTTTGTTTGAGATAAATTTCTTACTTATTGTAGTGGTCTGAGGAACTCGATCAAATTCAGATTGAAATATGTCAATCAAATTGGCATTGAAACTTGCTCGATCCGTAGATGCACATCCTGAAAATACACATAAGTTAAAAGGATTTATCATTTGAAAGCATCATTTATTACAGTACATTATTTAGAGATAAATGTATAACTTTTTTTTTATTTTAAGACAATTTCCTCATACATAGTTTGTAAAAGATTTCAGTAGCTATTTGGTTTTCAAATATTTTTATCCAGGTTCGCATCTATGGGTTAAAATATAGGTTTGAATCGTTACTTTAATAAGCGCATTTGTGTAATAGTTTGCGATTATTAACTTAAATAAACTTTACTTATAATTATTTAAAATTAAGTTTAAGATATTATTAATCATGTGAAACACACACACACAAGTTAACCATAATCGTGCTTTACAATAGTTTTCCCTTTACTGAGGTTCATACATAAGTGGGTTGATCACGTGCCCGGATTGTAGTGGGTTCGATACCTGACTCAGTCAAAGTCTGCTTTGGTGAAAAGAATTGTGTAATAAAATATTAGAAATGACGTTGAGTCATGGTCCCTTCGAGATGGTGCGTGTTGCAATGGAGGTTCCAGTTAAGGTGGCAACCTCGTGATTTGGTAATAATTTAAAAGCAAAAGCGGTTGACTGTATTTTGATCAGCTGTTGTTACCTTACTATTTATTAGTGTTGAGTATTGAAGAACTGTTCAAAATAGATTAATCATCTATTATTTCTAATAAAGTACTTGTTGAAGTGTGTGTGGGGAGGGAATTGACAAATCAGATTGTTATGCACCAACTGTAGGGGCATAACTATTAAAAAGCTTGCTACGTACTGAGGTTCTTGTACTTCTTATGCGAGGTATTTGATGTTAGAGGGCTTTAAGTTGAGCAAATTGACAATCTTTAACACGTGATCATGTGTGTGAATATAAAGGATCTTCTGAGTTAACGTATTTGGTGCAGCTTATCTTTATGAATAAGTAAAAAGTGCCTCATGCTAATAGAACTTAAATTGTGAATTAATTAGTACAACTTGCCAATACTTTACTCAATTATTGAAATTGAACTTATATACCAGTCGATACTCTTCAGCATGTATCTGATGCTAATATTTTATTTTTTAATTATTGGTATATTTCGGTAACATTCTACATTGTTACATATGCATCCGAAGGGTTTGAGGTTTATTAACTAATTGACATGTCTACATTGTTACATATCTATGCGAAGAGTTTGATGTTATTGAATTTTAATGTCTTAACCAATTAGCCGCGTATGTACGCAAAGTGTTATTAAAACTCAACATTGTTAAACATTCATGAAAAAAAGTTTGATGTAAATGAGATTTTACTTTTAAGCCAATTAGCACAATTTGGTAAAAATTTATATTGTTGTACAAGTATGCGAAGGGTTCGATGGTGGTACAATCAATATCTAACCACTTGGTACGGTGCCAAATCTCACCGCATCATTATATTAATTATGACAAGGGTTAAATGTTAATAGCATTGAACAGAGTGGTTCTATCAAATCGTTCTCAATTCCACAAACTTCAGTGACCTCTGATTGAGTTATGCATGCATGCGAAGAAGCCGAGTTTTACCAGGTGAACGACATGACACAACCCAAAGGCCCCCCCCCCCTCCACCCCACCCATGTCTGATGACAAACTCAGAAGCTTTGCATCGTTTGATGTTGATGAAGTATTCCACGCTGGAATGTTGTACAGGTATGTAAAGGTTTCTCGGAGACGAGAACTAAACCTGTTAAGCAATTGGAGTCTTCTAGAGTCCCAACACATTGTTTTCCAATAATAACGAAACATTAAAACCAAATCTCAAACAATTCCTTACCTTTTTTGTTTTTTTTTCCCTCGGGATGATCGTCTCCTATTGGTGCGCCGACCACCTGTAAAAATGATTGAAATTTGCATAAATATTAAGAATTTTTTTCGTACTTACCCTATTTTTCATTCAGTGAAATATTTAACACATATTCAGGCTCTCTATGACCTTGTTGTAGATCAGCGTTTTGGGTCAGGGAAGGTTTTGGATTCGATCCCAGTCAGCAATGAGCAATAGAAAACCGGTGTTGCGCTTCTGCATGAACGTTTGATGGTTTGCTTTCGTCTGTTTACTCAACGGTCACTTTTTGCACACGAAGACTTACGGTTTAATTATAGACTTACGTTTTAAACTGGATTCCGAAACACTATTGGGATTCGAAGCCACGAACAGTTGAGCTGACAGCAAGAGCACTAACCATTCAACTTTCACCTTGGCACACGTTTGACGGGTGCTCGAGAGATATCCGGGTTTCCTCCCTTGTGATACTCTATAAGAAATCCCCACAGAAGGCAGTTTATGCGAAGTTTTAAAGAAGCCGCTGGGGTGTGAAAACATCTAAAGATAATATTTTCAATATGGATAACGGGTATTCAATAAGAATTTGTATCATGATCGGATGGTGTTGTTTGTATTCGAGAGCTGATTGGTAAAGCAACTAGGAATTGACGGATCGAAAATGTACTGAGACGGTTACTCAAAATGACATTTGTCACAATCGATAAAGTAAACATAGAATGAAAAAAGCAAGATTAAAAAATATAGAAAATAGCAAGATTAATTTCAAATTTAACTGATAGTAAAATGAGGAAATAATGAACACTTTCTAAAAAAATATTTATTGAAGCGAAAATCAAATAACCAAATAATGTAGGGACAGATTGGTTTTATCTGGGTAATGTAATCATTATATATAACGATTTCAGTATCGTGAAACTTCAGCAGTTGATTCCATCAACTGATTCTTCGATGCATTAGATGTTGAAAAATAATTATATCAGCCTCTTAAATTGTAATAATATTTTAATCCCTTTGATTCTTCTTAATTTTAATAAATT
>JAPDSC010025294.1:0-22215 GCA_026290005.1 Latrodectus geometricus
TATATATAATAGAAATAACAATTATGTAGAAAATATTTAGAAATTGATAATGAACCAAAATTTTATATAAAATATTCTTATTAGCGAAAATACATAAATAATCTCGTGGATACATAAATTATATCAAAAGAAATATTTGTAAGACCTTCTGAAAAAAGTTACTTAAACCATATTCAACGTGTATTTACAATAAACTGATATTTTTAAAGTGTTATCTTTTAAAATTATTTAAAAGAAGGCAACAAAATAAATAAGCAGCTTTTAATATGATGCAATGACGTTTTCTTTACAAAAAATAAATTTTAGCACTTATGAGAAAATTTGTATCCTGAAATAAAACACTTAATTTTTGCTTATTTGAACAAATTCTTTTCCAAATCCAAAATAAAATTTATAATGCCCTAGAAGATAATTCAATATATTGTCAATTTCTCTGCAGCTAAACATAGTATAGATTTAAATTTTTAATAAAAATGGTAAAATTCAAACAGCTTATAAAATTCATCTGTGTGTTTTAGTCATTATTTTTATATATTTGATATGTCTTTCATTTAAAAAATCACTACACTACATATATACAAATTACAAGAAAACCACAATTTAATTTTATATCGTCAATATTGTTTCCACCAGATCTTGTAATTTTACATCAACATATAATTGTTGCTTAATTTTACGCTACGCTAAAGATACTTACTACAAAATTAGTTGATTGAAATAAAAAACCTATTTACTTACATTTTTAATTGTTTTCTTTAATTTACTTTTTATGGAAACCTTGTTTAAACAATATTTCTCGAAAAAACTATTTTCTGTCATAGTTTTACCAGGAATAATAAATAATATATATACTCAGAGTACTCGTTTAGCAGGTTTTTAGGTAACCTTTTGTTAAAAAGAAATATATACTTAAATATAATTAATTCAAATTGTGTCTATACATAAGTTATGCAATTTAATCCCACTTTCTATTTTGATAGATTAATTTTAGATAACTTGCCCCAAATATAAACCATGGAACAAAGTAACAAATTTATAAATGAAATACAATTTTCTTAGTTACATTTTAATTGCACCAAGGATATACTTTATTAAAATCATATCATACATTATGTTCGTAAAATTATATTTCCAATTCAATGTTGCCAACATACAAAGAACTTTTATGCATGCTAACATTTAACATATTTCAAAATTATTCTGATTAGCTCAAACAACGCATGTATTCTTGTTTTAGGTAATGGCAGACATTATTAGTGTAATGGCAGATTTTCACATGCTTAAATACAAATACTTGTTACATGCTTTAAAAAATCGTGAAATCTTCTGAATTCCTTGAAAAGTGGAATATTTTTTGAAAATTTTGTAATAAATTTTATGAACATATCAAAAAGGAATTAATTTTCCCTAAATATTCTATACTTCTAATTCATTGAAATATATTTATATCATAGCTTTTTTGAAATACCTTATTTTTTGAAGGAAATCATTTTTACAGACATTATAAAAGAACTAAAAAATAGCCCATAAATTTTGTCTTTAAAAAAGTTTAAAATTTAAATTCTTACATGGTGCATAAAATATTTCTCCTACATTTAAAAATAATCTCTTATGATTTACTCACTTAAAAACAGCAAGATCTTATAAAAAGATAAGACTGTGAGATAGCTAAAAGAAAAAAATTCAATTTTTACCACTTTTATTTACTCTTCAAACCTGGTGAATTTGTTATATCTCATTTTTCTTCTTTACATATTCCTCGAAGGAGAGAAAATTATATAAAACTGAAATATGAGAAAATGTTGTACCCTTACACACTCTCCAAGGAAATGGACAGCCAAAGTATTTTCTAAGCGATGGCACCTCAAAAGTTTGCTTAGCATTCTGAAAATATTTATTTGGAAAAATATTGGTTCAGAGAGAAGTTTTTCTTAGTATATTTTTTATCTTTATTTTGGGAAATGCGTACCGTTTTCGATAAGGGCGTAATATAATAAAGTGAATATTTTCCTTCAAAACTGTTTACCATGGTCTTAAATGATTAATTAACAATATATCAGAATACTATCATTTGAAATTAAAAAATCCTAAATAAGATATTGAATTTAAAAAGCATTTTTATTTATTAAAATTTAAATGTAGGGAAAATCATTCTGATGACTTTTTCAGGATTTATTTTTTACAACTTAAATTCATTAAAAATAAAAAAAACTATTGAATTTATATAGTTCATCGCGTTAAAAGGAAGAAATAAATGTGTGCACTTAAAATGCACATAATTTTAATAAGATGAGAATATTTGCAATAAATAAAAAAACATTCAGTACTAGAATTCTAACACATAATGTTTATTTTTTACTCATATGTGTGGGTGATAAAATTAAATGAAAGGAAACTCGAAAAACTACAGGTGTTTATATACCACATGATATAATTTTTTATAAATCTGTAACTATATCTTTAGAAAACAGAATTAAAAATTTTATGCAAACAATAATTAAAATCAAAAAACAAAATATTTTTGCCAAGTTTAGATTCAATTCCGAAGTTTTGTTAGAAATTTTAAAAAATGGATAATGTTTTCTATATATTCTGTAAAAACACTTGGCATAATATTAAACTATTATTAAAATGATTTATACAATTATTGTAAAAGAAATTAAATATGTGTTTATGAGAATTATAATAATTTCGTGGTTGAGAAAAATAAGCTATTTTTTGTTATTATATTGTGATTATTTATATCAGCTACAGAAAGTAGTTAAAGCAAGGGATTTTAACATTTTCATCTACAGAAATAACATGATCAACTTATCAAGGTAATGAAGTTAAAAACAATTTACATGTTATAGGAACAGATAAATGTTTGAGAGTAATAATCACAAACAAAAATCTCATGATATAGTTCATATAATAACGAAAACTGGAAATATGTTTCTTGAAAGCAATTTACATAATTTATTTACCCAAATACGTCATAAAAAATTAAGATTTTAAGATGATGCATCTTACTAGAATATACCATTTCGTTCAATATTTAATGAGAAAAACTAAAAATACTGTGATAAAAAAATTTTAAGAATATATTATGTTGAGAAATATTTTCAAAATATATTTTCAAGACAAGAAGCAGTGTGAGAACTAATCGAAAATTAGTGTTATTTTCTTAATCTATCCTCAAGAATTTATAGGATTTTAAACTGATTCTAAGTAGATGCAAATATACAAAACATTTTCTAATATTTTTGCAACCATGTTAAATTTATTAACATAACTTAAACTTAAAGTTTAAAGCAATCTTTGATTTCATGTACACTTTCAGTCACAAAAATATAATTGTATGCTAACAATTGTCAAGGCAAAATATTTTAAAAAACCCCAAGGGCAGGAATTTTTTATAAGTTAATACACAAATTACATGGATAACAAGAAATGTACATAGATAAAGATTTTTGCAGATATTGTTTTTTCAGTTATATGCAGAAATTAATAAATTTAACAAATGATAAGGGATTAGTTGATAAATTTAATAATTTGATAAAGAATAAGTGTATACTTTCTTATTAGTATATTATTTACTTATTAGTATATGTATATAAATAGATTGATGGATAGATAATTAGATATGTTCATATATATATCAAAAAGATAAATAAATCTCTTACCTACTTACTTTAATTTTTATACAAGATATTTCAATTTTTAGAAAACTCTTTGCGTCATCTTATATAACATGGTATATAACATGAAAATAGATGTATTTATTTCAAAATCCAATGATTTATTCAAAGATTATTGTAAGCATTTTCTTTATATTTGTAAAAAATTATTTTAAGGATTTTTTTTTAAACTCTTTGTAATATAAAGGTTTTATTGCGAAATATACTTGAAAGCTAAATTCATAAATTAAAAAAGAATTCTATAAAAATGAAAATCTTCAAGATATGGATTATCGATATCATTTATAATTAAAAGTTCAGACTCATTAAATCTTTTTCTTCTAGATAAAGAACTTTGAAATTGAGCTCACCAGGCTTAGTGATATGTTTTAATATTTATTATTTTTGTAATTTTCTATTAATCTATAAATATCTTATTATAATTTTTTTAGAATTGAAGCTCGTTTGCTACAAAAACTACAAAATATAATTACTTTTTCTTAATTTTATTTCATACTTAAATTTTAATTATAAATCATGGAGGTGTAAATTCGTGCCTTATCTGAAAATATTGGTTATTTTTGGGTTTGTTGAGTGTTTTCATTGATTTTCCTTTCATACTCAAACAATCGTAAGAGAAATGTCATTAATCATTAGCGTGATAATTAATTGTTTGGTTTCCAGATTAAATCAATGCGCATACATGAAATGTAAATACATTTTTCTAATAAAGTAAAAAGATATTTAGTTTTATTATATACATTTCATTATAAATTTTTTAAAAATAATTTGTAAATATAATTAACTCGGAATTTATTTTTTTTTTCCTTTAATAGATTTCTGAATCTGTTGGATAATATATCCTTATTACACTGCTTCAATTAATAACGTAAATAAATAGAAACCAAAAACAAGCATCCTGTTTGATAAATTTTGTCAAACATATAGAACAAACAAAGAGTTTGCTTGCAAAGAAGTGATTAAATAAAATTCCTTATTAATCACATGTTCGCATAACATCATAAACATATGAATGTAGCAAACATTTGAAGAAAGAAAATGAGCAATTTATACGTATATTTTTTGCCTGATATGCAATAAATTGTACATACTTAAATTACTTCATGACTGATAATTCTTATATAAATTTGGAAAATGTTAATGAAAGTGCTTTTAAATTTTATAATGGACATTTCCTAAAATTTCTGAAAATGTTATATAAAAGGTTTTTATAAAATACTTACAAATAAAACAATACAAATTTTTATGTTTGATAATTTATAAAACAATTAAGATAAATTTTAACTGATAACACAAAAGGTTAGCTAAACTCCAAACAATTTGCACCTTTTATTAATTGGGTTTTGATTTACTCCATTTGCCCCACGCAAAATATCAGTACGAAAGTCAATTTCATCGCAAATACTGGCAAGCATTTAGGCATCTACACGTTCTATTGTGCCTTAAAAACTGACCATTAAGTTATCATTATTCAACATTTACATTCCTTAAATGATTTTCGAGATGAATCTCAAAAAAATGCTTATATATCAGATGATATGAGTGGCCAAAAAATAAGGCTTCTTCATCAAAAACATTTTATTAGGAAATGATCATTTTGAAACTACGAACAATGATTTAAAATCGATTAAAATTTCCTTTAGGATAAAACGTTAAACGAATACATCAAAATAAAATAATACATTGCATTCTGATCTTTGATATTATTTTATCTTTTTTTAGTAAGTTAGGAATAGCAAAAATTGATTGTTATGCTTCTAATTCAAAACGTTCTTTCTTGATTAGAAAGAAAGAGAAAATATATTTCTTAGAGTTGCTTTTCATTTTCACTTTGAGAATAAGTAAGCATCATTTCACATGATTCATGTTTCAAGTTTTATTCGAGAAGTTGAAATTTTCATTTCTTTAGATTCGAAAATGAACTCTTTGAGGGGTTACAAGATTTATTTCGTTTGAATAACTGATATACGTTGATTTCCATCTCTAAACATTTAATCTCGAAATGCAAAATTCAATAAATAACACTTACAGTTGATATTTACTAAAGAAATAAGAAAAACGTAAAATGATCGAAATGTTTAAATTAAATTTCCAATGATAGCATACTCTATAAATGAAAATTTATAGCTTTATTCATGTATAAATTCAATTTATGCCTAAAATAAGTTATATATTAAGTTTTGTGTATACATAATCATTATGTACATCAACGTGGATAAATTAATAATTCAAATTTCATTAATTTGTTAATTAAAACTGAAAATGTTTTTTCACAGAGAATCAAATATCAAAATTAGGGTATGCCTATTTAATTCTTAATAATGGTTTTATCCTTAATGATGGACTCAATCCTTAAATACTAAATAACATTTTTTACATTAAAGTTACCAAAAATAGAAAATTGAATCGAAAATAATAATGTTATGAGAATCTTTCAACTTCCAGTTTAAGAAAGGACAGTTATTTGGATTTTTTTCTTAAAAATATCAAGAGAAGTTAGACATTTGTATTACACTTCTCCGAACAATTAATAAATATTGTATAACTTCCATAAAATACTGAGTTAAATTAACGTTTTACGAAATAAAAAAAGGTCAAGGATGCAAATTTTTGTATTTATAATTTTATACTGTACAAATTCTGAATTTCAATTAAAAAAATGTCTCTTAAGCCACAATGAGCGAAATTTGACATTAAATTGAAGAAAATCAAAAGTAAAAGAATCGGTCCTTAGTAAGTGCTTTGTTTCATGTTTTGAAAACGCTGTTTAAAAGATTGATTAGTTTGGAAATTCAAAAAGCAATTAGATGAGGGAACAAGTATATTCCACATAAAGAGGTGTTAAAGTTTCTCACATCTGAATATTTTTTGGAGACTAGAAATGCACTAAATACCTGAAGAAGCTCGTGGACGTACGACAACGAAAACTGTAGTTCGGCGTTTAACAATAATGACTCCTAGACACCAAACTAGACTTTTTTTTTAATAATATCTACATCCAGCTACTTTGAATCTTAATTTAAACTCATATGAATCCAATATCGGGTTCGTGTTCAACTCTTTACACTCACTGATCAGTCGTATATGTAACATTTACAGCAAGACGCCATGACACCTTTAGTAGTAGGAAAATGTGCAGGTTAAATGAATAAGAAATGAACATCGCAGTATTATTGTCCCTGACTCCATTTTATGCTTATCTTAGTTCAAAGCGTATTTTTATTTGAAGAAAATTCTGCAAAAGAATAAATATCCTGAGTTTACTTAAGGAATACCTTGAATGAATCCAGAATGTCTTTTTTTTTGCTGAGTTCTTTTTAAATAAAAATGCATTGGATTTCAATATGTAACAAGGATGAACAGTGCTGCCTTCTCCGTCAACGAGCACACTCACCTCCATATCATAGGAAAAGATTCCTTGAACAATCATCGAAATACTGATAATTAATATATGCACGCATATTTTGCAGCAACAATTAAAAATGATTTCAGGTTAATAGGCAAAATTAGAGGTCACACTATGTTCAATTAATGGGTAATTAACTTTTCGAGTTAAAAGTATACGAATGCAATATCCAGTTGTCCAGATATAAATATAACAAAGTATGTTTTGGATCCTTTTTACCTTTTACGGACTTTTCTGAGATTTTTCCAAATTTACATAAATTTATAATTTTCAGATTAAATTATATTTGCAATTGCTATAGTAATAAAAGTGTATAAAATAAAACGCTACAGAAATATTTTTGCGTTCAATTTATTCATAAAAATTTAGTTAAAAGTTTAATTAGAAATGTATTTGATATAAATATGTATTCTCATTTGTACTTGCTCAAAACTAATTTAGAGTTATTTACCTATTTACAGTTTATTTAGAAACTAAACTCTAAAATACTTTTAACAATAATTTGTCAATTTTTTCTCTTACTTCCACAGGAAAAAATTCTTTCTCATCTTTCCTAAAAAGTACGTAATATACATACAAGATACGTAAATAACAAAATTAGCTATTCCGAACATTTTTGAACGTGTCTTTTTTTCTATGCATATAGCCTAACATATTTAATACATCAATATTTTCCAAGACTTTCCATCATTTATATGACGCTGACAAATCTACAATTCTACAAATTGTTTAAATTCAGAACTTTAGAGAGAGAGAGAGAGAGAGAGAGGGCGAGACTTTATAAATTAGATGGTCTATCATAAAAATAGTCTTGATATTATATTTTTTCATTTTTTCCATTTTACTATTAACGGAAAGTTTAAATGACTTTTAAATAGTAGCTCTTAAATTTACATTTAATATTACTAATAAATCAATTACCAAAATGTAAAAGTTATTTGGCAGTAATTATTCCTCAAATGCCTGTATAAAATAAAGATTTTAACTATTAGCAAAATATTTTTCACCTTGTTAAAAATATGCTCCTCAATTTCATTTCAGCTACTGTTTTTAATTAATATTGCGAAGTTAACTATTATAGATTGCTATTATAAACACAGCATACCAACATTTTATCAACCCTTATTCTTTCATTTTATGAAATTGATTTACATTGAAATTTAATTCGAAAAACATTTATTTCAATACGTAAGATTTTTATTAAAATCATTATTTCCCTGAAAAATCATAATAATTTTTGCACTTTTGCTTGTCATCTAACTTTTACTATCATACTCATTGTGCTGTTTTCATACTCTATTTTATATTTTCTCTTTCATAATCAAAATTAAATAAAAATTAATGGAAACATTAGTATAAAATAATATAAATACTCATATTTATGAAACCTCAACACTCTAACTTATTTTTGATTTAATATAATACTTTCTATTAAGTCTTACTAGTTTTTTAGTTATTTTTGGTAACTAAAAAACTAGTAAGACTTAATAGGAAGGTTCCTTGGGATATACTTGAACAAAATATGAGTATTTACAGTAGCAGTTGAAGTTCAAGATTTATATTACTTGTATTATATTTATTTCAATTATTATAAATATGCCTATTCAACTGTACATAAAATTTTTAGCCAAGCATATGCAGAAAAAAGAAAATTTTATTCGCATACCACAAGTGGCTTTACATTTTACAAAAGCAAAAGCACAACTAAACCAAATTAATTTCATTTTCTTGAATTCGCGTTTCGTTCTTTCTAAGTGTTCTACTGTATTTTAATTTTATCTTCATAATGTATGGTTGGAGATTATAGCTTGTTTTGCTTTTTGGGCTACAGGATATTTCTTGAATAGACTATCTAATTCCTAATTCAAATCTGTTTCAGCAGAAAAATTATTATGATATGAAGAAAAGTCTTACATTTCCTATCTTTAAGAATAGAGAATTTTTTCGTTTTTTGGAATAAATAAACGTTTTTCTTGTAGGGATTTTCTGCTCCCATATTCATGATTGTTTAGGTATTCTTGTTCATTAAGAAAAAAAATTACGAATTATTAATTTTTGTAGTATTAGTAGTAGTTTATTAGAATAATCCATTTCTTTTTTTTTTCAGACTACATCTAATTTCTTGGACGATCTGTTGCTACGAATAATTATTATTATAAATACCACCAATTATCAATTGTTTTATTTATCAAGTAAAGTAAAGTACAAAATTTTTATATTTAAAGAAATAGAGTGCTTAATTTTTTGTCACTAGAAATCATTTCTTGGAGAAATTCTCCTTTTTCATGTACTTTTACAATTCATTATTTTTCTAACTCTCAAACTACATAAAATTTTATTTAGTTGCATGTTTCTCCATCCTTCTCTTGGTCCAGACCAACCTTAAGACAATAACATTTTTACTACCTTTTTTCATTTCCAAGATAGGTCAATCCTCTACCAATCTCATTATTAGCTAAATAAAAATATCAAAGGTTAATTTTTGTTATTTTCTTACTAACTATTGCTGAAGGACAAGCCACTGTTTTTTGGAATGTGTCCTGTCAGTCGTAAAATAGTTACCTGTTTTGTTTTGTTTATTTGTATTTTCTACTCTTTATAAATAACTTGAAAAATATATCCCAGTAAATTATATATTTTATGTTACTTTTTAAAATAAAGTATTCCTGTTTATTACAACCATTCTTTTAATTAATTTTTAATGTCCAATATCCAGGTACTCTACTTGTTATGCATTTTGCAGAATATGTGACATTTGTTTTGTGATTTAACTCATATATTTATTAGCGTATCTCTTACATTAATAAAACCAAGTACAGAGAAATGTATATGAGATAAAATTAAGTACAAATAAATTTATTTAAATCTAAAAAAAACTAAGGAAAATGGTGCTGTTATAATTATGGACTATAAAAATATCACTTCGGATAAATAAAAATATGAATTAATAAAAATAACCCTGGAAATAAAGTAAACAGCATATTCGATGATCATTTACTATGCTTACAACATCGTTTTATTCTATTTGTAATTAGTGAGGAAAAACACATATTATACTTGGGGGGTGATTCATTTATTTTTTTTAATTTATTATTTATCGACAATAAGAATATAAGATTGTCACATTTCGAAAATGAGGAAAATTATTTTCTTTCAAATTAATTTTTAAAATAGCTTAAACAGCATTTGCATACATAAAAATCCAAAAAAGTCTTTTTTTTCAGTATGGTTCTATTTCAACATAATCTGTCACTTATTGAATATATCAAATTTATAGACATGCATTAACTGACAGTTCATGGACGTAAGAGTTATGCTATTAATATATTTCCATATTGTTTACATAATTTATATAAAAAAGTGAATTATTTACTCAAATTATATTTATTTCTTCTAATTTGAGTTTAATAAAATTAAAGATAAAATAATCAAGTTTCTATGAAATTTATAAAATATATTCAGCACAAATAAACAGACATGATAATCTCTTATTATTTAATCAAAGTATTATTTCAATTAATGAACGTAAAATATTTTTGATAAATATTATCATTTTAAAAATATAAAAATAACTGTGCATCTAAGCCATCAATAATTTTTCATTACAGGCTGTTCCATTTTAAAAATAATGAAAAAGTTTCTTTTTTCCCATTTACTGTTCTGTATTTGATATTATCAGTGCCATTAAAGTATATAGTTTCTTTTATCTGAGATTTCCTATCTTACTGAAGATTTATTGTATTTTATTTCGATATAAACTTCATTTTCACTATTGCAATTTCTGCCTTCATACCTACTTCAGATGATCATTTCCGCTATTTGGTGTAGAAGATTTGATAAATTTTACTGATATGAACTCCACTTGGTTTCTTTTTATTTTTGTTTTGTAAAAATCAAGTCATCAAAACCAATGATGTTCTTTCAAAGATACTCTATATCTTTTGAAGCGTGTATTGGATGTGACTATTTTGAAGAATTATTTCCAGAGACCAGCATTTTTTCATCAAATGAACAAAATATAAATTTCTTTTTACAGAAACAATGTTTCATTTTTATTGTGAAATGCAATTCTCAAAAGTGTGTTATTCGGCTTAAATTGTCAGAAATCTTTGGGTAAATGTTTTATGTTACTTAACGAAAATAAAATTTTAAAGATTAATTTTGTGCAAGTATGTGAAAGAAATACGCCTTAGGTATTTAAGAAATCATTCGAAAAAATTATTTTTATAAAGAAATTTTTATTTTTAGTTTACAATTGCTTTACTTCTATAACCATTTATTTAAAGAGTTCCCCCTATTTTTCATACTTCAATCAAAATATCAACCTAAATATCTCAAAATGTGTTACCTAAAAATATAACTATGTTTAAAAAGTGCTAAAGTGTTTGTTACCTATGAGAAATTTCAAATTCACCAGGTTTTTCAATGGTACTTTAATTATACATTTTAAAAAATAAAAATAAAATTAGTTAAATATTGCAGTACTAAATTTACTAAAGTAGAATGTACATTTAGACATATTTATAAGTAATACATATATATAGTATTAGGCGTTACCTAGAAATTTTAAAGCATACTTTAGATTGTATTACAAATAAATTTAAAGTAATGTATTTGCTTAATTTAATTTAATTTATATTTAGTTAAAATTATTTAATTAATAACATCATTTGACTATAGTTTTAAGATTTTTGAGAAATATCATATAGTGTATTTGGAAAAAATATTTTGCTTATGTGTTAAGGAGTTAAAGTATGACTTGTCTGCATGTCTGAATTTTTCTATATTTGAAGTGATTTTTAATTTTTAATTAATATAATTTTTGGGGGGTTTTTTAATGTTTAGTTTTGAAATAAATATCATATGTATTGAAAATTTAATTACCCTAGAAAAGATATAATAATTTATTTAAGGAAATTTATATTCCCAATAAAAGGATAACTTAATTTGAGGTCAATGAATTATTATTTTATTTGTGAAACTTGGAAAATTATTTAATTCATGATAATAATTTGTTGATTTTTTTTATTTCAAATAAACAAGCAAACAAATTATTTTTACAGCTATTCATTTCAATATATTATTTTTCTAAAATCCTACAATCTAAGTTATTTATATTTTAAAGACTTTTAAAATTAATGTTACATCAAAAGGAAAAACATAAAGTGTATATATTAAAAAGAACACTTTTTTGATTCAAATAAAATTAACCAAGATAATATTTATACTTTTTTACGCAAAAATGATTATATGTATATACTTTTTCAAATAAAAAGTAAAATTATACTTGAATTAGTTTTATTTATATACAAAAGTGTTTTCTATTTAAAGTAAAATTTGAAAATAGTTTAAAATATATGTTGTTTAATTTAAACTATTTAATAATAATTATATTTTTAATAATGTCAGAAATTTAATAAAAAAAAGATTAAAAATTTGATAAAACCAATTTTGGAAAATAAAATGAACGGAAAAAGCTAAATATTATATTTAAAGAATCAAGCGTTTGAATCATCTTCATAAAATTTATGCTAACACTTTATTTTACATAAAAAAATTTTCATTACTTAACCATGCTAAAATCAAAATTATTTTTTCATCTGAGTAATGAGACATTGAGCTAGTTCGGGCTTTGAAGAAATCATTATTGGCTTGTGGACCGCAAAATATTCTGAGGTGATGACTGATCATTGATGCTAAATTTTATAATTCACATAACTAAATATACACCTATTTAACACTTGATAATTATTGAATCTGATCATGAAACAAATAAACAATTAAAAGCAGCTCAAGGTCTAAATCATTTTTATGTTAATATATTACTATATATTTCAACAACTTCAAATAAACAAAATAATTCTTTAATGAGGTGATAGTGATTAGTTATCATAAAGTTGTGAAACTTGCTGCGATAACATACGGTCTTTGTTACGATTTTTAGTTTTACAATAGATCAAATTCAATTTACAAAAATGTTTTTAATTTACAACATAGATATATATTTTTTTAAAACACACAATTTCTATATACTTGCGTGGTGGTATTAAATCAATATTCTTTGTTGATGAAGATATAATTGGGATAACAAAAATGATATATAAATGGGATTAACATAGTCGTTTCTCATATAAAAATATTTATTAATTAATTTGTTGGCATTTAATATCATTTAATTGTAACTGTTTTTGTAGAATCTAAAAATTAATTTTGCTTTATGAACAAAATTTGATAATCTGTTTAATTTTAATCTTTAGAAGTAATAAAAATAAAATAGGTTTTCCATATCATTAATAAAATTGTTTGTGATGTAATGTAACTTCCATCATATTTAATTAAATAAATAGCTTATTTAAGGAGCCATATTATTTCCAGATTTCTATTTAATATGAGACTACACAAAAAAAATAATTGTTAAAGTAATTATTAAACATTCATATAACATTAGTAAGCTTATTCAAATATTTTTAACACCAATAATGAGTTAATTTTACTATACAATATGAAATTTAGACTTCACCTGATTTGCAAACTTTTTGACGTATTACATTTTGGCACAAGAATGACCTCATAGCTATTGATAAATGTTTTAAAAAAATGGACTTTTTCATTCATTTTTGGAGAAAACACTTTTATTGTTTTAAAACTACTGGTTGACGGAACTCTTTTTATAACCCTTAAAGAGTACAATCCAAAAAAATTGATTGAGATACATATCATTTTTTCGCTGTCATCCAATCTAATACATGATGGTTATTTTAACTCAGAAGAATACAGTTTTTCAATAGAATAAATAATTCAGTTCTTTTAAGTATAATTGCTTTATATTAATTACAATCACATGATAAACTATTTCAATTTATCTACAAATATCTGAATTCATTGAATTTGTAATAAATCACACCATTTTTTATCATAATGCACGTTATATCATCGTATTTTCATCTATATTTTAAGACTATAACAGATTAATTATAATGCATTATATATGTGGGGAAATGAAAACATTAAACATGTTTTAATTTATAAAAAGTAATAAATTCATTTCCTTATATTGCACAAGAGTACTTTAAATAATAAAATTACCTTTAAAAATTCTTTCAAATCATGCATGTTATAAATGAACTTATTTTTAAACTTATTTAAATATTTGCTTTTTATTGTCACTTATGATTCAGATATATTTCTGTGGAATATTCTCAATAGATAATAATAGATTTCAAAAAATATACTTAAGTGTATTTAATGTGACGCAAATAGTATGGCAGCGAAGTATAAAGCATTAGAATATTCAATATTTCATTAAAAGCCTATAGCGATAAATATTTTTACATAGAATAATTCTCAAATCGATGAGGATACTATTTTTTATTGTTTGTGGGTATTTATATTTTGAAAGTAATGAGAACTGATTTGTATGCTTTATAGAACAAAAAAATGATAAATTATAAAAAGCAAAAGAAGATTTAAATATGTGTTTACTAGATTGCATGAGTTAGTTCATTATTTAACAAGATAGAAAATCGCTTTGTTTACTCCATGATTAAATATTATGTTTATCTATAAGTTAAAAAAAAATATTTTAATATTTGTAGCATTTGATAATAATTTTGCTTGATATAAAAAATATTATATATACATAAATATGTATATATTCTTATATTATATTATATTGTTAAGATAATTTCAGAGACTTATACGTTTCCTTACTTAATTATCATACTTATTTAAGTATCTCTTTGAGCTCATTAAGCTATTCTTACTAAGCTCATGAACATTTTATTATGTAAAACTTAATGGACTTGGCTTTGAAATACGTATCCTTAGGTAAATCATTCATCAGATTTAATTTTCAACAAGATAATTTGAATTTGAATACGAATATATGAGTATTTACAAAATGTAATTTGTAATTATGAACAAAATGATGTTATTATTAATATAAAACTTAACATTAACTTAAAAAGTTCAAAGAGTTTGATAAATTAATAATTTCTTTTTTTTATATAAAATAAACATAAATGAATAACTCATTCCCTCTAATTTTGAAAATAAATAGAATACATATGTTTTTTTTTTCTTTTTTTTTTGCAGAACACTCTCTGTACACACTTATTCTGTTGTACTATTACTATAGTTATATAAATAATATTAACTGAAGAACATTACACAGATTTAAGATAGATTTATAGGGTAAAATTTTATTCACATCCTAAACACAATACTAAAATATTTTTACTTGAGATTCAATTTTTTTTTACATCACATGAACTCCTTTTAAGCATAATCTGAAATAAAATACGTTTATTTTTATTTCTCCTTCAATGACCATGGAAAGAAATTCGTTTTTTCAAGAAATGGTTAAGTAATGCATAGTAATTTTCCTTCATCATTTATATTTCAGATAATTTTCCTAATTTTTTTAAATTCATTAAAAAAATATTAAATAAACGCTTCACGTTTTACACATTAAATTAAGAGATCCATAAAATTAATTTATATAAGTATGCAGCATTTAATTACATTTTAACAAATTAAAACCTAATTAAAACTAACTCACATTTTTTGGGATAAGTTGAAAATATGATATTAAAATTAAGTATTACTTGTCATATAAAAACATATTCATGTCTTAATATAATTTTTTATGACAAAATTCATAAAATGAATAATTTATTGAAATTAACTTCAGCCAGAATTTATCACTTAAGAAATTTTTATCTCTAAGTCTTACAAAATGTTATAACAAATCTCAAACAAATTTAATTATAAAATATAGTTTTTTTATTCACATAAAATTCTTATAATTTATTAATAAATGTCATAGTGTTTAATCAATTATAATTTTAATTGAGGACACGTTAATTAAGTAAATTAAAAATTTTAATTTAAAATTTTGTGTTGTAAATATCTCAAAATAATATGAAAATAAGTACTGTCTTTTTATTAAAAAAATTAGATAAAAATTGTATTATTTATAAATGTTATTTAAAAAAGATATTTTTATTAATATGTTTAAGAATATTTTAATTTAAAAACCTAGCAGTAAAACTTCATTGTTAAAACTTTTGCGTAGTGATTACACTCTTATGTTTATCTTATATATTAACTTAATATACGGACTAAAATGTTAAACATAGAAGTTTATATATATATAGAACAAAATAAAGTGTTTAATTTTAAGCGGGTAATTTTTATAGGAAGTTATTTATCATTACTTTAATTATTTGCAATATATTTATATATATATATAAATTGCAATTAAATATATTAGTTTTAAAGTAAAAATAATTATTCTTAAATTGAATTATAAATATATTTGCTGGAAAATCTTTTGCCTATATTGTTACTCAAAGTTTGCGAAAGATATTCCCCATCTTTACTTTTAACCCACTGAAAAATGTATTTCTTTGCAATGGGGAGTTATACTTTAGAATAAAATTTCATCAAAATTTTTTCCTTAGATGGAACTTAATAAAATAAGAAATAAGTCATATTTATCAACAAAAAAATCAAAGAAATACGTTTATCAGAATGCTGAATTTTCAATTTTTGATGAATCTCTATATTGTTATTTCTCTTTTAAAAATATTTATTATCCTTCTATACTTCGGAAATCATTGAAAATAATATTGATTTCTTAAAGGTAAGTAAAACTGAGAAAAAGATCAAAAATCAAATTTAAGAAGAAATGAAATTTTCATAAGCTATGGTATCGAAAAAAATTTATTAAATTTATATTAAAACTTATTAGTTTGTTTTCTAGATAAGTCATAAGACTACGTTTGAAACAGTTAAACTCAGAAGAAATTGATTTTATAATATTCAATATTTGATAAAGGAAGAATGTTGATAAAAAAAGTAACAAATATATAAGAAAAATATTTTTTCAAACTAAAAAATTGTACATAATAAATGCGCATGACCAAATATGA
This sequence comes from Latrodectus geometricus, assembly GCA_026290005.1. Classification (NCBI taxonomy): domain Eukaryota; kingdom Metazoa; phylum Arthropoda; class Arachnida; order Araneae; family Theridiidae; genus Latrodectus; species Latrodectus geometricus. The sequence continues at coordinate 17,022 of JAPDSC010025294.1, forward strand.
TATAATTTTAAAAGTACAGGAAAAATAATATTGAAAGAGGGTATCTGGCGGTAAATTTTATTGCATGCAGTATTCAAATATGTTTTTCCTCTGTTTAGAGTATTAAAACAATTCCATATTATTTATAATTTTCTTTAACAAGTAAAAAAAATTATCTAATAAATGTAATTTACTTTTTCTTGCTCTGAACTTCTTGAAATTCATTCTTGCTCTGAAAAATTTTTTGGCTTATAAATACGCATAGAATTCTTATGAAATTATTAATATATGGAATGTCGTCGAAAGGAACTTTTTCTAATGATTAAACTCAATTTTAAAAAATGTTGATCCATAGATAAAAAGAATGTATTTTTATTTATGAAAATAAACAAGACATATCGCAAGATTAAGATGATATACTAGATATTTTTGAAAATAAACTATATAATTATTGAATTTTTAAATTTCTAATGAAACATGTTTAGCAATTTTCCATACGAAACATCTGACTTCAGCATAGCTAAATTATTTTTGGAATTATAGTCAATTTATGTGAATTTCGCTTAGTTAATTTCCTATGCGCTTATAAAAGTGTTCAGCAATCAATTATTAATCAAAATGAGAAATCATAAAATTTAAGTTTTAAATGTGATGAGAGATTATAAAAAATATGCATTGATATTTTATGTAAACCTGAGTGTTATTACAAGTTTATAAACGAATATTTATCTCATTTGAGAGACAAATGGAAATTTTTGTTACATCTTTATAAAGGATTTCAGAAAGATGTTTTAATTAATATTCTTTATTTGAACTTAACATTTTAATTAACAGCATAGTGAAAGTCAAATTCTGTTGCATTGTTTCATCAGATTTAAGTATTGGAAGGATTCAAATATACATTTTGCAATCTTTTCCTTTGTAGCTACATAAAAATATTAGTGAAAACAAAGTTGTTTTTTTATAAGAATTCCGATAAATGCTTATGCTTCGCTACTATTTAATTGCCTCATAAAATTTCGAAGTTATAAGAAAGAAACTGAGCAAACAGAAAATTATTTTAAATATCTTATGTAACTAAGAATAGTTGCTTTATACGCTGATTTTTTTAACTGTTTAAATTAAAAGCTTTTATACAAAAAAATTCCACAGAAACCATACGGATTCTTTTTTTAAAAAAATTATACTAGTCCACCAACATAATATATTTATATTTCATGAATGTATTAAAATCAATTAAGTATTTCATAATAGTTTTGCAAATCTCAAACGCATCGCAAGTTTAAAAAAATACTCATATATAGCATTGAAACATAACATTATAGCATTGCGAACTTTTATTTTATAACCAATAAGTTAAATATTGCCTTGAGATATTTAATGCAATCTTAGGCTTAAATATGAGCCAAAATCGTCTTAAGTGTTATGTTTTAGGTATTTTTCAAAGAAATTTGACTTTTAACATTTTCGGTGTCATATACGTAGCAATAATTTCAAAAGAAATAATTTAGAGAAACTCCTAAGATTACCAGAAGAGCAATTATTCATCTTAAAATATATTTTAGTACATATTTATTCTCTACACTGTCATTAAACTTACGTACATAGAATTTATTTCATAAAACATTTTAAATTCGGTTTCTTTAATGGTAAAAATATAGTTGTTACACTAATTATTATAAGTTAGTTAAAATGCCAATCATTTTATTTATATTGATGTTCCGTTTATGCAACACTTAATTTCTAAAATAAAAATCAATTTTTTTTATTGAATTTTACCTTTAGAATAATTCAATCCTGATCACAATTATTATTTAATTATAATTATTTTATTGGCTGCCCAACCTGTCTAGTGGTTAGTGTACCTGACTACAGATGGGTGGGACCTGTGTTCGAATATTGGCTCGGACAAGGATGTAATTTCTCTCTCTCTCTCTTTCTTGTCTTTGTCCTTTCTTTGTGTGTGAATGGTTGCCTACCCTATAAACGGGTACCTATGGCATGTGTGTACTGAGGAAGTCGGACTCCACACCCAATATGGTTCAGTTGGAAAAGTGAAGCAGCGCACCCCATATTGCCAGCCTGACTGGCACACAATTATTATTTTATTGAATTATTGAAAGAATTATCTGTTTCATTGTTTAGTTAATTAATTATTTTATTTCTATGATTATTCTTAAATAATAATTTCTTGATCAACTTTAATACGATTATCTTGAAAAATTAACCAAAAAGGTGTTAAAAATAAAAGGAATTTAAAATTATTTTATACCATCGATATAATAATAAAATTTACTTTATTGCTAAAGAAACTTACGATAAAAAAGAAGACATTTATTCGAAAGGTAAACTTGATGGAGTAATTGGAAAAAATAGGTAATTGGAAACAATATAGCTGCAAGCGATCTGGTAGCTTTTATTGGAATTCAATAACCAAAGCTAAGTTGTGAGGAACGTTTTTCCTGCCTAGAGCCAATTCTGGACTTCTTGATAGTGTTAATAGTACCTAGATAACAACTGATAGTCAATAAAGAAAATTTTTCTTCGTGTTTTCTTTTTATCAATCTTTCAATATTCCCAATACTGCTCTAAAATATAAGTATGAGATATATATTTTTGCATGATTTAAATAAATTGCAACAACTTGCATTTTTGATTTGTTCAATATAAGTACTTTTGGTGATTATTTTTAATACACCAAAATATTTTGAAATACATGTTAAATGAAAATAATATTTCATTTAAAGTATTTTGTGCAAAACTTATATGTGAAATATTCTTATAATTTCATTTCATAATTAAAGAAGTAGATTTTATGTGTTCATGTTATAGAATAAACAAGACTTATTAATGTAAATTAAATTACGTTTAATGGATAAGTTTAATGGATATAATAAAAGTCTTCAATTCATAATCGTTATTTCAATTGGCATTAATACTTATTTTTATTACGACGATTTTATTGATAAGCAATCTCAAATTTTCAGCACAAAGTATTTTTTCTAGGTAAGTATTTTTTAAATAATAAATTGATGATGACTTTTTATAATTTTTTGAAGTACTATTTCTCGTATAGTAACTAAAATAAGACATTAAAGTAAGGTAATGAAAACAGAAGAAAAACGTGCATTTCATATATTTTTGTAACTTTTTGTTAATTACAAATTCAAGCCCCATCTTTAACACTATATTTTTTTATTTATTGTAGGCATTTAGCACTAATATAAACCATATAAGCATTTTGAACCACAACCCAAATTATTTAAATAAAGTATGTTAACAAAATTAAAATATTTCAAATTCTCATTATTTCCCCAAAAGTCTCAACAATGTATGTTGACAATACGGCTCTATAAAATCTCCGCCTCACCAAGAAAAGATAAAACATTTACTACAGTAAAAATTATGTATTATTTTGAATAAATTGGTAATATGTGTTTCAGTTATTTAATACTATTTTGTACAGGCAATTTGACATTGAGTACCCTTGTCAGATATCAATTCTATTGATAAAGAGTATGGTGATCCATCCAGAGATATAAGTAAGAATTGAAGTGTAAATTATATAGATATTGTAAATTATATTATAATGTCATGTGTTTGTTATGATAAAAATGTTCGTAAAGTAATATAAAATACATTGTTAAAAGAAGGATGGCAGTAGTGCATCTCATAATATTGTTTTTTTTTTTATTATGGTACGAAATAAATATTCTATTCGAGAATGTATAGGGAACTTTTTTATATTCTTTACTAATTACATCTTCAATATATTGTTAGAGGGAAAATTTAATTTTCTGATTATTTTTTTTTTATTTTCAAAAATGTTTGAGATTTATGAGTAGATAAAAACCATTATCAGCATATAAGGCAAACTTAACACTCAATAGTATTATTATTAATGTAACAAAACATTATACATTTTTTTTTCCTGGAAAATTCATAAATTATCATGTTATTGAGTTTTAAATTTAACATTTTGTATTAAATTTAAAAAATTGAAAAATAAAATTTTGTATAAGAGTATCATTTTATTAAAATAAATATATAAATCAACTTATATTATAACCATTTTACTTTAATATTTCAATAAACGGTAGTGATGATATTTTATTTATATTTTTCACTTTTGTTAAACGTAATATTTGACTTATATATGTTTAAATTTATTATTTTTTTCTTATAGATGCTTAAATGTACTATTTTTATTACGCTTAAATTTAAACTTATATATGTTTAAATTTATTATTTTGAGCTTCAACAGCAGTTAATCATGGGTGAATTAAATATGAAAAGATGAATAAATAATAGGAAAAGACAAAATGGACATGGAGAGAAAATATTAGTACTGAAAATAGCATAAAAAAGGAACAATTAAAAATTTGCGAAAGGTTGAATATATCTTCTTAAACAGTTTGATAGCATGAAAACTTCTTCCTGGAAAACTGGCTTAGCAACAATTCAAATGAGCCGTAAATAAAATATTTTACCAAGCAAACTATTTCATTTGAATTATTTGTTTAATGTTTGCATAATGATGTTTAATGTTTGTCTAATGCATAATGAAAATACGTTTGTTAATTTAATGAAATTTTCTTGATCACGTAGAAATACACTTTTCTATTTTAAAATTATTTCATAAGTAATCTCTAATACATCCTTTTAATTATATCATTCAAAATCCAATTCCAAGAGATGTTTGTGAAATTTTCTATTTTCTATTTTAATAATGAAATAGTTGAACTACATAATAATTGGCAAATTTGTTACATTTTTACTTTAAAAGAATGAAATGCTTAATTAATAATAAATCTTTTATAAGAATGTATAACAATATCATCGATTTGCTATTTAAGTTAATCTAAGCTAAAAAGGACTAGCAATCAATAGAGAAAAATTTGTCTTGCTACTGTTTCTGGTAGTAAGTAAAAAATCGAAGTATTTAGTTTTATCGAAATATATAGTTTTGTAAGTATTTTAATAGTCACTTTTAAAGTTAAAACTTTAAAAGAAAGAACAGAGTATGTTTTACAAATAGTATTCACAACATACATATATTAAACATTATTTTATATATATTAGCTAAGGTGGTATTGAAATCGCTGTATTATAGCATAATATTTATTTATAAATTCTTGAATTCTAATTAATAATAAATTCTTGAATTATAGCATAATATATTTTATGAAATATATCATGAAAAGATTCTCTTGGT